>JAVIAB010000001.1:9784613-9982113 GCA_032433765.1 Megaustenia siamemsis
AGCAGTGTGAGTTGTGCTCGTGAGTAGTATCATCATCATCAAGTACCGGGCCTACTGGCGTAGGTGATCATGTCTCTCCACAACTTTCGATCTCGGCAGCTATTTATCATTTCTGTTGTTGACCTTCTGCCAAGCCATTCTCTTAAGCTGTCTGTTATTTTTTCCCTTTGCTTCGTCCCTCAATTTTTCCAGTTGTCACAATATATTCCAGTTGTTCTCTTCTCATTACATGGCCAAAAAATGATGATTGTCTGTTCCTAATATTGGAAATTAGCTCTCTTTTTGCTTTGACCTCTCTCAGAACATCTTCATTACTCTTCTTAGCTGTCCATGGTACTCTCAACATTCTTCTGTAAAACCACATTTCTACAGACTCCAGTGATTTTCTTGTCTGTTGTCCTATTGTCCATGATTTGCATCCATATGTTAAGACTGGCTCTGCATAACATTTAAGAACTCTTTTTCTTGTTTCTATTATCAAAAAATGGATTGCATAGTATCTTCCTCATTTTTTGGAAAGCTGCTTTTGCCTGAGCCATTCTGTATCTCACCTCTTTTGTACATCTTCCGTCTGAGGTTAACAAAGTTCCCAAATATTTAAATTCATTTACCTGTTTTAATATTGTTCCACTTGTCTTTATTTTGCACTGAGGGGATGTCTTTTTCTTTGTTGTTACCATTAGTGAATAGTATAGGTGCAGCATAATGATGGGTCAGGCTCCCCTAACATTTGGCACTATATAAATAATCTATTTTAAAATGTCCTAACATTTTTCCTTATATGAGAGTCTAGCCAACCTTTTTTTTTCCGGTAGGGGTATTATGCTCCTTTCACTGCACATATACTACTGAACTTTAGTTGATTTTTTTAGGTGAATTTGATTCATGGGTGTGTCAAAAATAAAGTTTGAGGTAAGCCTAGCGGTTAAATTTACTATTTTTAACAGTTTCATAGGCGTATCCTTCAAAAATGGTCAAAGGTTAAACATTTTAAAAGGGATTTTTAAGTAAATTTTTGCTACGGGGATGTCTAAAATAAAGTTTAGGGTAAGCCTAGAGTGTAAATTTACTATTTTTTATCGATTTAAATAGGCGTAGCCATCAAAAAGTGGTCGGGGGCAAGAAACATAAAAGTGGTATTTCAAGCTAATTCTTGATACGGTGATGTCTAATATAAAGTTTGGGGTAAGACTAGCGTCTATATTTACTATTTTTATTGATTTCATAGGCGTAGCCATAAAAAAGTGGTCGGGGGTAAGAAACATAAAAGTGATATTTTTAGTAAATTCTTGATGCGGGGGTGTCTAAAATAAAGTTTAGGGTAAGCCTAGAGTATAAATTTACTATTTTTATCGATTTCATGCAATCCATTTTTGACAATAGAAACAAGAAAAAGAGTTATTAAATGTTACGTAGAGCCAGTCTTAACATACGGATGCGAATCATGGACAATAGGACAACAGACAAGAAAATCACTGGAGTCTGTAGAAATGTGGTTTTACAGAAGAATGTTGAGAATACCATGGGCAGCTAAGAAGAGTAATGAAGAGGTTCTGAGAAAGGTCAAAGCAAAAAGAGAGCTAATTTCCAATATTAGGAAGAAACAATCATTTTTTGGCCATGAAATGAGAAGAGAACAACTTGAATATATTGTAACAACTGGAAAAATGGAGGGACGAAGAGATAGAGGGAAGCAAAGAGAAAAAATAACAGACAGCTTAAGAGAATGGCTTGGCAGAAGGTCAACAACAGAAATGATAAATAGCTGCCGAGATCGAATGTTGTGGAGAGACATGATCACCAACGCCACTAGGCCCGGTACTTGATGATGATCCACTAAAAATAGGCAGGAGATAAGAAGCATAAAAGTGATATTTTAAGTAAATTTTTGCTACGGGGATGTCTAATATAACGTATGGGATAAGTCTAGCGTTTAAATTTATTATTTTTAACAGTTTCATGGGCGTATCCCTCAAAAAAGGTCATGAGGTTTAAAATCATAAAAGTGATTTTTAAGTAAATTGTTGCTACGGGTATGTCTAATATAAAATTTGTGATATGCCTAGAGGTTAAATTAAAATTTTTTTATCGATTTCATAGGCGTAGCCATAAAAAAGTGGTGGGGGTAAAAAGCATAAAAGTAATATTTTAAGCAAACTCTTGATATGGGGGTGTCTGATATAAAGTTTGGGGTATGCCTAGAGGTTAAATTAATTTTTTAAAATCGATTTCATAGACCACCAAAAGTTGGCAGGGGTAAGGAGCATAAAGTGATATTTTAAGCAAAATCTTGATTGTGGTGTAAGTTGGAATATTTTTGTTTTCTCTTAAAGTATGTTAAGTCTTATCGATAAAAGGTTATTAATTTTATTGATTTTAATGTGTTTAAAGTAGTTGTAGTAAGTAGTGTTGAATGTATTATTCCTTCTTTTTTTCTTATTGGATGCTTTATATATGATATACTAGACAACCTACATACACTCATCACGACACACTAGACAACCGGCATACAGCCCTCATGACACACTAGATGACCTCCATACAGCCATCACGACAAACTTGACAGCCTACATACAACCATCATCACGCACTAGACGACCTCCATACACCCGTCACGACACATTAGACGACCTCCATACACCCATCACGACACTAGACAACATACATACATCCATTACGACACAATAGACAACATACATACACCCATTACGACACACTAGACAACATACATACACCCATTACGACACACTAGACAACATACATACAGCCATCATGACACACTAGACAACATACATACAGCCATCATGCCACACTAGACAACATGCATACAGCCATCATGACACACTAGACAACATACATACAGCCATCATGACACACTAGACAACATACATACAGCCATCATGACACACTAGACAACATACATACATCCATCACGCCACAAACATGAAATGGCAGGTCAAAGTAACCAGCACAGATGTTATGAGGATGTTGCAGTTTTGTGAACAAGACAAAAGCTAGGATGTTGCAGTGTTGTGAACAAGACAACGGCTGGAATGGTGCAGTGTTGTGAACTAGACAACGACTGGAATGTTGCAGTGTTGTGAACTAGACAACGGCTGGAATGTTGCAGTGTTGTGAACTAGACAACGACTGGAATGTTGCAGTATTGTGAACAAGACAACGGCTAGAATGTTGCAGTGTTGTGAACTAGACAACGGCTGGAATGTTGCAGTGTTGTGAACAAGACAACGGCTGGAATGTTGCAGTGTTGTGAACTAGACAACGGCTGGAATGTTGGAATGTTGCAGTGTTGTGAACAAGACAACGGCTGGAATGTTGCAGTGTTGTGAACTAGACAACGGCTGGAATGGTGCAGTGTTGTGAACAAGACAACAGCTGGAATGTTGCAATGTTGTGAAGAAGACAACGACTAAAATGTTGCAGTGTTGTGAACAAGAGAAGGGCCAGGATGTTGCAGCGTTGTAAACAAGACATCGGTTAGGATATTGCAGCTTTGTGAACAAGACAACCCCTAGGATGTTGCAGTGTTGTGAACAAGACAACGGCTAGAATTTTGCAGCCTTGTGAACAAGACATCGGTTAGGATATTGCAGATTTGTGAACAAGACATCGATTAGGATATTGCAGCTTTGTGAACAAGACAACCCCTAGGATGTTGCAGTGTTGTGAACAAGACAACGGCTAGAATTTTGCAGCCTTGTGAACAAGACATCGGTTAGGATATTGCAGATTTGTGAACAAGACAACGGCTAGAATGTTGCAGTTTTACGAACAAGACAACGTCTAGGGTGTTGCAGCTTTCCAAACAAGACAAGATCAGGCAAGAACCAAACGTTTTAACCGTAATGTCTTCATCAAGACCAAAAACAAACACAATAAAATGTCAAAAGTAACATACTAAAATATTAGAAAAGTCATAAAATGCCATCACAAAGTGCACACAAAATTATAAGTCAAATTTTATAGAGTAGGAAGTGAAAGATAGACAGAAGGAGAAATAGAGAGAAGGAGAAATAGAGAAGGGGGTCTATAAAGTAAATAGGTCAGTGATGAGCGGTGAGAGAGGTCCTTAATACGTCTGATTACAGGACCAGAGAAAAGAGTAGGACAATACTGAGTCAGGGATTCTAGAATCCGAGGGCAAGATAAGTAGAAGTGGACAGAGGAACAAGAATATATGACATGTTCTCGCTACCAACTATCAACGAGGATAACTTGTAGAGCCCGACGAGTGTGAGAAAGACTAACAGTAAGAACAACTAAATGAGGTTTGTAGTTAATTGGAAACATACCAGCGGAATTCAAGTAATAACTCAGGAGTGTGTGAAATATAATTCTGATTACTTGTAATTTGAGTACTTGAAGTCTTGGCCTCCAATATCTTACTCAGGCTGTGTCAGACATCGTCGTCCTATATGACTTCCGTGTATTACTTTGTTAGTAATAAACTGCATGCACACTCTTACTATGTAAAATAAACATAAAATTATAGCAGCTAAATTACTAGTGAGACAAGACAAAAAAACGATGTTTCGGCAAATCCTTCATCAGGTACAAAACAAAATATACAAAGATCGACGCGATAGGCAAATCATCATCATCATCATCATCATCATGTACCGGGTCTGCTGGTGTAGGTGATCATGTCTCTCCACAACTTTCGATCACGACAGTTATTTATCATTTCTGTTGTTGACCTTCTGCCAAGCCATTATCTTAAGCTGTCTGGTATCTTTTCTCTGTGCTTCCCTCTATCTCCTCATCTCTCAATTTTCCCAGTTGTTACAATATAAACCATCTGTTCTCTCCTCATTACATGGCAAAAAATGATGATTGTTTCTTCCTAATATTGAAAATTAGGCAAATACTATTCTATAATAAACAAAGAAATGTAAACGCTAAAACCAAACACTGATCTGTAAAATGGCGGAAAGAAACGGTGGCCAGGATTTACATAACTGTTGGTTGCATGAGTAATGCACAATAGGACAGGTAGGATTTAATTAACTGAGGGAGATACAATTGCTCGATGATCAGGGAACAGGGACATAATCGCAGGGTTGCGGTAAAGGTGGTAGCAAGGAGCAAGTTGTGGGTGTATTTTGTTGTGTTCGTTTTCTTGTAAAGATGTGACCATACATTGTAGGAGTGTACGTGGCACGACCACCACTTGCTAGATGATCGTATAACCATTACTCAAGTACTGATCATTTGCTGCAATACTTCGTGTCCCGGTGATCGATGTGGTCAAACCATGGGCTGTGCTGTCCCTGTTTGCTGAAGACCGCGTGTAGGCCGAGTTGTTCACTATTTTGTATTGTCCTTTTTTGTAAAGCTGTTGCCACACTTTGAAGGGGGTAGATGTTACAGCCCACCATTTGTTCCCTGCTACCGGCTTTACCGGACAAGAGGTAGGGTTCGATCTCAACCGACGGCTTCCGGGTTCACTCAGCCTTAAATGGGTATCGGACTTTTTCTGGGAAAGTAAAGCGGCACGGGCGTAATACCGACCACATTACCCCACAAATCATGTGCTGAAGGTCTGTAAAATTTATGGTCACTAACACCATATTCCCTATACGCCACTTGGCGTGACGAGGGCTCTATTTTTTTTACTACCGGCTTTACCGCAGCATTAGATATTTTTGCCCGTTCCAATGTTAAATCATTCCTTGATGGAGTACAGCAAAACACAACATGGAGTTGAATACCGGAAGTGGAGATATTTGTCACCACGTTACTGAATACTATTGTCAGCTGATGTACTGTCACTCAATGTCAAGGATTACCTAACCACCACACAAACACAACACTGTTGCAGGTACAGATGTGTGGGTCACAACTTCCCCGTAAATCGATAACTAATGTTACAGAAGACCGATGCTGAAACGTATAAGATACATATCGTGACATTTAATATACTTCTTACCTTCCTTATTTGCCTTTCAGCGCCGAGGGGAGATATAATTTGCTGTTTTTCTTCTCTGTTGGTTTCTTATGTGTGCTGGTGTTTCTTATATTTCATCAATTCATCTGTTTTTCGTGGTCAACCCTCGAGTTTTGTGTTCCCACAACGTTTATTACAATCTCGTTATGTTGTGGTTTAGTCTTTCCGTTTTATGACGTGGTAGAGAAGCATTTTATATATGAGTATTCCAATTTGATTCCCTTCTTCAGTCACAATACCTAATAGCTACACAAGTCGGAAGGATAAAGGTGCTAAAACAGGACATAGAAAAGCCGCGTACGACGTGCAAAAAAATGTAAAGAAACGAATAGAAATAAAACAGTGAGTAATATTACAATGGCATTATGACGACCATTAGGAGTCAGCAATGAAGGTGTCTCAAACAAGTAACAATAATGGACAAAACCCTATTAAATATTTTACTCAGTAGTTTGTCCCCGATACTTTAGTTGATTTGCTCATTGGAGTCTTGTCAGAAAGATAAAACACAAACTTCTTCTGTTATGCATTCAAAGTGGTTAGAAGAACCTGTATCTTAAAATTAAAAAAAAGGTGATTAAAAATTGAATATTGCATCCTCCGAAACTCTCAGATTGACCAATCTTTGATCTCTTTATTGAGTTATTGTCATAATCAGTGCACTCCGAACATGTCACTAGATGTTCAGATCCCCCTTCTCAGCAAATCCCGCAGCGTCCGGCGACTGACAACTCCATTGAACGTCGGCGGTTCGACCAGGATGTTTTAGATCCACGTGTACTCACTCGGTCGCACGATCCAGAACCAATTTCCACGTTAAAGACTGGCTAACAGCAGTAATGCAGCTCTTCAACACGTGGATACGCCTTGAACTTGGTATATTCCGCCGGGAAATCCTCATTCAGAATTACACAACATGGAAACTAGACTTTCAGCCAAACCGTCGAAAAGAGCACAATCATCACCTAAAAAAATGTTCAACAATATACTCATATAAGCAAACACTGTGACGTTTAACGTGCCAAATTTGCTCAAACGTGTGGGCAGTCAGCCATTTACCTCGGTACCACTGTACCACACGTAATCCCTTAATGGAACCCTTTATATCAAGAGGTGAGATGCAGAATGGCTCAGGCAAAAGCAGCTTTCCAAAAAATGAGGAAGATACTATGCAATCCATTTTTGACAATAGAAACAAGAAAAAGAGTTCTTAAATGTTACTCAGAACCAGTCTTAACATATGGATGTGAATCATGGACAATTGGACAACAGAAAAGAAAATCACTTGAGGCTGTACAAATGTGGTTTTATAGAAGAATGTTGAGAATACCATGGACAGCTAAGAAGAGTAATGAAAATATTCTGAGAGAGGTCAAAACAAAAAGAGAGCTAATTTCCAATATTAGGAAGAAACAATCATCATTTTTGGGCCATGTAATGAGAAGAGAAGAATTAGAAAATATTGTAACAACTGGTAAATTGAGGGACGAAGAGATAGAGGGAAGCAAAGAGAAAAAAATACCAGACAGCTTAAGAGAATGACTTGGCAGAAGGTCAACAACAGAAATGATAAATAGCTGCCGAGATCGAAAGTTGTGGAGAGACATGATCACCTACGCCAGCAGGCCCGGTACTTGATGATGATGATGATGATATAAAGTGTAAATTAAAAATTGATGACAGCTTCGCAATCATTTATTGTTTGAATCTTTGATCAAGTTTCTGTAGTCTTCAAGAAGTTTTGTAACAACAAATGATGACGTAAACTGCTGCCAGAAAACAAGCTTTCACGTGGATACCCATTATCTCCCCTTACATGCACTTGCTGACAATGTTTTCAACTGAACTGCAACGTTCATCTTTGAACATACCCCACTCCAGTTTATCACATCGAGTGCACAGTTACTAGCACAATTAGATATCAATAATATCATATATTGATAACTGATTGGTTTAAATTGCAACGGTGACTTCGCAATAATTTTCATTCTATTTTGTTACCAGCAGTTCCAAAACTGTGATGAATGAACCCCCATCAGAGACCAGCAAATATCTTCTCAAGATTTCTACAAAAGTAAAATACCACCGTCACGCCGAGTGGCGTATAGGGAATATCATGTTAGTGATCATAAATTTTACAGACCTTCGGCACATGATTTTTGGGGTAATGTGGTCGGTATTATGCCCGTGCCGCTTTACTTTCCCATAAAAAATTCCGGTACCCATTAAAGGTTGGGTAAACCGGAAGCCGTCGGTTGGGATCGAACCCAACCTCTTGTCCTTTGTAGTCCAGTTTACTAACCACTGCGTTATCGCGGCTCCCTCTCAAGATTTCTATGTGGGTTACATTTTTTTAAATTTTATGTTGAAATTATTTTTGTTTTGTTAAAAAAAATATCGAGAAGAATGTGATCAACACTGATTTATTTAAAAATGACAACGCTATAATATTTTGCTAGAAATTAAAACACTAATTTATTTGTAGTGTGTACAGCTTTACGTCTACCCCATGAAGGAGACAGGCAAATTAATGCAATGCTGCGTCCAAATAAAAAAAAGAGAACGTCATATATTGTGTATCGTCCTTTTTTTCTTCTTTTGTAAAGCTGTCACCATCTTGTGTAGGAGTGTATGTTATACATCATCCCATTTGTTGGGATTCCCAGGGAAAAAGGACAAAGAGGAAGACCAAGAAATTCTTGGAGAAGACGGATGGAAACAGAGATGAAGATGATGGGAAGACAGAATCGATCTTAAAAGAATGGCAAGAAACAGAACGGCTTGGAAAGTGTTTATTGAAGACCTATGCTCCACAGGGAGCTGAAAGGCAGATGAAGAAGATGTTACACCTCATCATTCGTTCCCTTCTTCCTATGCAGCCTCACTTTACTTTATTCGACCGCTGCTACCTTTCAGCTTTGAGGAAACACTGCAAGGATCAGTTCTTTGTAGTGTGTCTCCTCTAGCAACTTTAATGTATCTCCTCCAGCAACTTTAATGTGTCTCCTCTAGCAACTTTAATGTGTTTCCTCTTGCAGCTCATTGTGTCTCCTCTAGCAACTTTAATGTGTTTCCTCTTGCAACTCATTGTGTCTCCTCTAGCAACTTTAATGTGTTTCCTCTTGCAGCTCATTGTGTCTCCTCTTGCAACTTTAATGTGTTTCCTCTTGCAACTCATTATATCTCCTCTTGCAACTTTATTGTGTCTCCTCCAACAGCTCATTATATCTCCTCTTGCAACTTAATGTGTCTCCTCTTACAGCTCATTATATCTCCTCTTGCAGCTCATTGTGTCTCCTCTTACAGCTCATTGTATCTCCTCTTACAGCTCATCGTGTCACCTCTTACAGCTCATTGTATCTCCTCATACAGCTCATTGTATCTCCTCTTACAGCTCATTTTATCTCCTCTTGCAACTTAATGTGTCTCCTCTTACAGCTCATTGTATCTCCTCATACAGCTCATTGTGTCTCCTCTTACAGCTCATTGAATCTCATCTTACAGCTCATTGTATCTCCTCTTACAGCTCATTGTATCTCCTCTTACCACTCATTGTGTCTCCTCTTTACCACTCATTGTATCTCCTCTTACCACTCATTGTGTATCTTCCTACCACTCATTATGTCTCCTCTTACCACTCATTGTGTCTCCTCTTACCACTCATTGTATCACCTCTTACAGCTCATTGTGTCTCCTCCTACAGCTCATTGTGTCACCTCTAGCAACTCATTATATTTCCTCCTAAAGCTCATTGTGTCACCTCTAGCAACTCGTTATATTTCCTCCTAAAGCTCATTGTGTCACCTCTAGCAACTCATTATATCTCCTCCTACAGCTCATTGTGTCACCTCTAGCAACTCGTTATATCTCCTCCTACAGCTCATTGTGTCACCTCTAGCAACTCATTATATCTCCTCCTACAGCTCATTGTGTCACCTCTAGCAACTCGTTATATCTCCTCCTACAGCTCATTGTGTCACCTCTAGCAACTCATTATATCTCCTCCTACAGCTCATTGTGTCACCTCTAGCAACTCGTTATATCTCCTCCTACAGCTCATTGTGTCACCTCTAGCAACTCGTTATATCACCTCCTACAGCTCATTGTGTCACCTCTAGCAACTCGTTATATCTCCTCCTACAGCTCATTGTGTCACCTCTAGCAACTCGTTATATCTCCTCCTACAGCTCATTGTGTCACCTCTAGCAACTCGTTATATCTCCTCCTACAGCTCATTGTGTCACCTCTAGCAACTCATTATATCTCCTCCTACAGCTCATTGTGTCACCTCTAGCAACTCGTTATATCACCTCCTACAGACCATTGTGTCACCTCTAGCAACTCGTTATATCACCTCCTACAGCTCAATGTGTCACCTCTAGCAACTCGTTATATCTCCTCCTACAGCTCAATGTGTCACCTCTAGCAACTCGTTATATCTCCACATACAGCTCATTGTGTCACCTCTAGCAACTCGTTATATCTCCTCCTACAGCTCATTGTGTCACCTCTAGCAACTCGTTATATCACCTCCTACAGCTCATTGTGTCACCTCTAGCAACTCGTTATATCTCCTCCTACAGCTCATTGTGTCACCTCTAGCAACTCGTTATATCACCTCCTACAGCTCATTGTGTCACCTCTAGCAACTCGTTATATCTCCTCCTACAGCTCATTGTGTCACCTCTAGCAACTCGTTATATCACCTCCTACAGCTCATTGTGTCAACTCTAGCAACTCGTTATATCTCCTCCTACAGCTCATTGTGTCACCTCTAGCAACTCGTTATATCTCCTCCTACAGCTCATTGTGTCACCTCTAGCAACTCGTTATATCACCTCCTACAGCTCAATGTGTCACCTCTAGCAACTCGTTATATCTCCTCCTACAGCTCATTGTGTCACCTCTAGCAACTCGTTATATCTCCTCCTACAGCTCATTGTGTCACCTCTAGCAACTCATTATATCTCCTCCTACACCTCATTGTGTCACCTCTAGCAACTCGTTATATCACCTCCTACAGCTCAATGTGTCACCTCTAGCAACTCGTTATATCTGCTCCTACAGCTCATTGTGTCACCTTTAGCAACTCGTTATATCACCTCCTACAGCTCATTGTGTCACCTCTAGCAACTCATTATATCTCCTCCTACAGCTCATTGTGTCACCTCTAGCAACTCATTATATCTCCTCCTACAGCTCATTGTGTCACCTCTAGCAACTCATTATATCTCCTCCTACAGCTCATTGTGTCACCTCTAGCAACTCATTATATCTCCTCCTACAGCTCATTGTGTCACCTCTAGCAACTCATTATATCACCTCCTACACCTCATTGTGTCACCTCTAGCAACTCATTATATCTCCTCTTACCACTCATTGTTTCTTCTCTAGCAGCTCATTGTGTCTTCTCTTACAGCTCATTATGAATCTGTTGTTTTATTAAATCTCTTCTATATTATTAGCGCTTTTAAAATGTTAAAGCTCCCTGCTGGGAGATGCCGCCTGCAGGTGTGCGTGTGCTATATACACACATGATGTCATCAGTTGTTTTTACCTTTCATCGGATTATTATGTCTTGTTTCTTTTATTTAATACTTTAACAATGTTGATTATTTATATTTTGAATACAGCCCACTAAAAATAATATTGGAAGGAAAAATACAAGGTAAAAGAAGCAGAGGCAGAACAAGACTAACATGGACGAGTAACATCAAAAGATGGAGAAGTCAATCTGTGACAACCTGCACCATCAAAGCAAGAAACAGAGTAGAATGGCGATCCATGGTAGCCAACCTTCGTTGCGGAGAAGGCACACGATGATGATGATGATGATGATGATGATGATATTTTGAATATTTTCTTATCTTCGTCAAAATAAAGGAAAAGTTATTGTAAGGAAATGTGCCGAATTTGGTATGTGGGGGCGGGGGAGGGCGGGAGGGGGGAGTTGAAAAGGTGAGGGAATGTGAGGGGACTGTAGGTGATAGGAAGGGTGAGTTAACACGTGACTTCGTTGTTTTGAATGTTGCGGTTACTTCACTATTGTTAGAGGAGTCACATTATACTTTGTTATTATAAAAGGGGTCACATGTTACTTCGTTGTTATAAAAGGGGTCGCAGGTTACTTCGTTATTATAAACGGGGTGGACAGGTTAATTGCTTCTAATAGAGAGGATAGAAGCTAATTGTAGAGAAGGGTCTCAACTTTAAACATGTTGAGAAGCACTGGTAGTAATGAGGCCACGAGACTGACATTCTTTTTTAAAACCGAAGCAGATGTCGAGGGCTCTAAAGAGAAAACGAGTGTCAACTTTTCTAACTTGAGAGTTGTATAACTTACTGATTGTTGTGTTGCTGTTATTATATTGTTTTAATGGTGTATTTGATGACTACAAGATATGTGACTACACACTTTCCACATTGTTGTATGTACATCAGTTTCAATGGGATCAGTTTTGTTATATAATATTACAATGCTGATTTTGTTATGGGAAATACTGACAATAAAAAATCAGTCGTTTTAAATTCTTTCGTTTAATAATAGCAGTAGCCTCCGTTAGTCATAGTTTTGCAGTGCCCCTAGGGAATGTTATTTCTATTTTATTCTTTCGTCGTGTTTTATCCTTTTTCTATGAATCCGTCTACTTCTTGCTTGAGTTGGAGCTTTAAAGCATGTTTCTAAAGATTGTGGTCTGCAGCTATCTCTTCACAGGCTGCAGGACTTATGTTCAGAGTTTTCATGTCACGTTTACACACTTTTATAAATAGGAGTTCTGGGGGTCCCCCTAGTTCTTTTGCCATGTGCTAGTTGTCCATAAAGCATATATCTTTTGCATGCATCCATGTTACATACGTTGTAAGTGGCCTATCCAGCGTAACCTATGTTGTTTAAGCAGCGTGTAGATGTTCGGGAGACCTGTGTGGGTGTAATTTTTTAATATAAAACTATCCAGATTTCTTTAATTCGTTCAGTGCCGTCACCGCGTAGAAGGCTGGTTTACCACGGAGCGCCATTCCGCTCTGTCTCTTGCGTTGATGGCGCAGGTTGTCATAGGCTGACTTGTCCATCTTTTGATGTTACTCATCCATGTTAGCCTTGGTCTGCCTCGGCTAGCTTGTATTGAAGTTGGTGCTATTTTTATGTTTAGTGTTTTGTAACAAACTATCCATTTTTACGACATAGATTATACTATTAAAGTTGTGTATAAGGGAAATGACGGAACAAGGGAGATAACCTATTGTATATTAACATTAATCTCAAATGATAAAGAAGGATAGGGTGTAGCAATTATACAGTCACATAGCAAATGGCATAATCAACGTTTGGTCCAATCACCTTGACGAAACAATCGAACAGCCAAAATGACTAACATGGGAAACTGAAATAGTAGTTTGGCCGAAATAAAATAAATAATTTCCGGTGAATGAAAACAGAAAGTGTTTAGCGGTTTTGTATGAAAACAAAAGTATGAATTTACGGAAATGACAATTGTGTGTGTGTGTTTATGTGTTTTGTTAAAGTGCTGACAACTTTTTATACCTTTTATTTCTATATCGAGGTAGGTTTACTACAGTCGACACTAATTGACATCTTTCAATGAAATAAGTAATCTACATGTCTACAAGTTTCCCAAAACAAATAACTCCATGTTTCATAGTTTAGATAAACAAATAACTTGCATACTTCAAATTGTAACAAATCAAATAACTCCATGTTTCATAGTTTAGATAAACAAATGACTTGCATACTTCAAATTGTAACAAATCAAATAACTCCATGTTTCATAGTTTAGATAATTAACTTACATACTTTAAAGTTTAGCAAAAAAAATGAGATACATACTTCAAAGTTGATTTAAACAAATAACTTAGATGTTTCAAAGTTGATTTAAACAAATAACTTAGATGTTTCAAAGTTGATTTAAACAAATAACTTAGATGTTTCAAAGTTGATTTAAACAAATAACTTAGATGTTTCAAAGTTGATTTAAACAAATAACTTAAATGTTTTAAAGGTTATTTAAACAAATAACTTAGATGTTTCAAAGTTGATTTAAACAAATAACTTAGATGTTTCAAAGTTGATTTAAACAAATAACTTAGATGTTTTAAAGTTGATTTAAACAAATAACTTAAATGTTTTAAAGTTGATTTAAACATATAACTTAGATGTTTCAAAGTTTACGTAACGAATTGTGCCTTTTCAATGGCACTTCTAATGTCCAGTGCGCTATATCAACAGCACAGAAGGACAGAAACAACACATCGATATGTTCTCATATCACAATTAATAGGTCGACATCAACCATACTAGGGCAGAGTCAATCACTACTTTTGAATTAATTACACATTAATTATTGCAGCGCTGAGTAATGACCTAACTAAATTGTTATAAATAACGATGGTATAAGGTGATAAATAACAGTGGTATAAAGTGATAAATAACTGTGGTATGAATTTATATTTAACGGTGGTATAAAGTGATAAATAACTGTGGTATGAATTTATATTTAACGGTGGTATAAAGTGATAAATAACTGTGGTATGAATTGATAATTAACGGTGGTATAAAGTGATAAATAACTGTGGTATGAATTGATAATTAACGGTGGTATAAAGTGATAAATAACTGTGGTATGAATTGATAATTAACGGTGGTATAAAGTGATAAATAACTGTGGTATGAATTGATAATTAACGGTGGTATAAAGTGATAAATAACTGTGGTATGAATTGATAATTAACGGTGGTATAAAGTGATAAATAACGGTGGTCTTCTTCTTCTACTACCTTTTTAGCTCCCAGTGGAGCATAGGTCTTCAACAAACATTTTTCAAGTCATTCTGTTTTTTTGCCATTCTTTTAAGATGATTCTATGTCTTCCCCATCATCTTCATCTCTGCTTCTATCTGTCTTCTCCAAGAATTCCTTGGTCTTCCTCTTTGTCTTTTCCCCTGGGTATTCCAAAAAAGGGCCTGTTGTGTAATACTCTCAGTTGGCTTTCGTAGTGTGTGTCCTATCCAGCGCCATCGTCTTCACTGTATCTCTTTATCCACTAGTATTTGACTGGTACATTTCCATAATTCTATGTTAGTGATTTTGTTCTGCCATTTCCATCATTTTATTATGCGTAAGCATCCATTAATGAAAGTCTGCATCTTCGTGATTGTCAATTTTGCTGTTCTCCATGTTTCACAGCCATATAATAGGACCGACTTAACATTGAAGGTGAAAATTTTTATGTTTGTATTTAACCTAATTTCTTTGGATTTCCATATGTTTCCCAGTGCAATGAAAGCTCCTCTTGCTTTTTATATCCTTATTTTGGTTTCATTTTCTGTTCCTTCCTCTTTATCTATATTCTATCTATCTATTGACCTTTCGAGCCGTAGCCGGCCCATAGAGCGTAAACCAAGATACTCCTTCTCTTATCTGAATTTTTATTCTAGCAGTTTTCTTTTAAAGATATTTTATCAAATCTCGCCATTTGTCTCTGTTCTGTGTAAGCAGCTCTATCTCATTGAGGGAGCCGAATCCTGCTGCTCTTGTCTCTCTCATCAATGTTCTTCTCAGTGTCTCTCTGGGTCTTCCTCTTTTCCTCTTACCTGTTGTTTCCCATATGAGGGCTTGCTTTGCTATTCGGTTATTATCTCTTCTCATCACATGTCCAACATATGACCATCGTCTTTTCTTCATTACTGAAGATATTAATGGTTGATTGGTGATTTCTCTAATTTCCTCGTTTGTTTTGAATTCGTTCCACGCTATACCAAGTATTTTCCTTAGACATTTATTTTCGAATGCGTTCAACTTTGTTTCTATGTCTCTTATTGTTTTCCAGCTTTCACACGCATACGTAAGGGTTGACAGTACATTTGATTTGAATAGTCTAAGTTTTGTGTTTCTGCTGATGAGTTTTGATTTCCACAACTTTTCAAGGCTTCTGAAAGACATTGCTTCTTTAGCTATTCTGATTCTAATTTCTTTGCTTGTATCCCCTTCTCGATCAATGTGACTTCCAAGATAGGTAAAGTAATCGATCTCTTCTACTGGTTTGTTTTCCATGTATATTTTGTCGCCTGTTGGAATTAAACTTTTCATGACTTGTCTTTTCATGATTGATCTCAAGCCCAATTTTGCTGGCTGTTGATGATAGTTTATTTGTATTTTCCTGCATCGTTTTTATCTGGCTGCTGATGAGAACTATGTCATCAACAAAGTCGAGGTCCTCCAAATGGTCTCCTTCTATCCATTCGATGCCTTTATTACCAGTGCAGCATTTCTTCATTATGAAGTCCATAACAATTCCAAATAACAAGGGCGATAAAATACATCCTTGTTTAACCCCAGTTTCTATTGGGGTTTATCTATATTACTGCCCAGATATATGTAAGGTTGTACGTCTAGTAGAGGTATTTCTCCTAGTTTTATTTGGTTATTGCCAACTGTATTAAGTCTCAAAATGTTGGTCTTATCTCTATTAATCTTCAGTCCTAGCTGTAGTGATCTTTCATCAAGTATGCTCATTTTATCCTGCATCTGTTGATGGAGAACTATATCATCAGCAAAGTCTAAGTCATCAAGTTGTTTGGTCAGTGACCACTGGATCTCATTTCTGTTGTTTTGAGCTATTTTCATAATCCAATCTGTGGCCAGTAGAAAGAGAAATGGAGACAGAATGCCTTACTCCTATTCTTATTTCAAATGCTTCTGTAATCTGTCCTTCATGCACCACACTACATTTCGTTCCTTCATACATTGTTTTTATCAGGTTTATGTTTTATGTTTAGGTTTAAGTTTTATCAAACTTTATGGGGATTCCGTAATGACTCAGCAACTTCCAAAGCATTCTTCTGTCTAAACTATCAAATGCCTTTTCGTAATCTATGAATCCAATATAAAGTGGGGATTTTAGTTCTAAACTTTGTTCAACTATTACACGTAGAGTAGTTATTTGATCAGCACATGATCTGTTCTTCCTAAAACCTGCTTGTTCATCTCTCAAATGTTTCTCTATGGCCTCTTTTAGTCTCTCCAGAAAGTTTCTGCTTAATATTTTTCCTGGCACTGATAGTAGCATAATTCCCCTATAATTAGTGCACTCCTGTAAACTTCCTTTCTTTGGTAGTTTGATCATATAACCTTCTTTCCAGTCTTTAGGTATTTCTTCCCTCTCCCAAATTTTATCCAATAGATCATGTAACATCTTGGTAGAGGTGTTAATATCTGCTTTGATTGCTTCCGAAGGAATTTCATCTGGTCCTGTGGCTTTACCATTTTTTAATAGCTTGATGGCTTTCATTATTTCTTCTTTGCTTGGCTTTCCACAGTTAACGTGGAACTCTTCTTCTGCTGGTAGTATATCTGGAGGATTATTTGAACCGGGTCTGTTCAAAAGTTCTTCAAAGTGCTCTTTCCATCTCTCCATTTGTTCCCTTATAGTACTAAACAGATTTCCTTTCTTATCTTTGATAAAGGCATTGATCAAATAACGGTGGTATGAAGTGATACATAAAGTGTGGTAAGAAGTGATACATAACGGTGGTATAAAGTGATAAATAACGGTGGTATGAAGTGATAATTAACGGTGGCATAAAGTGATAAGAAACAGTTATCAAACAATGGAAGTCAACAAATCAACCACCGAGAACATTACCGTGACGTCATCAAAAGAACTTAAAAATCCTGTATCCAGCTACGCGTCCGTCAATGACCCTGACAGGGACAGCAAATTCTCTTCCCAGAGAAATTATGACATTTCAGGAGAAATTTCCTCAGAGAATATCCAAAGATCTCATCATGTTGAAGTGACGTCAGACGATGACGAGAAAGTGCCAAAGATAAAGTATGTTCACCATATGGTAGCTTTTGTTTTTGTTCGTTATCATACATATGTTTATTTCAATATGTATTCTTTATCTAGCCCCATCTAGAGTAAGCCAACATCTAACCAGCTTAATTAAAAGCCTCTACGTCAACAGCAGCTGCACAGTCAGAACAACAGCAGTATACACAGAACGCGTCGAAGTTAGATCAGGTGTAAGGCAGTGGTGTGTACTATCCCTCCCTATTGTTTATTACATACATGGATCATATATGAAAATTAGCCAACCCATCAGAGACAGGGGAGATCAACGAGCTTTTATTTGCAGACGATCAGGCACTAATACATGAAACAATAGAAGACCTACAAGAACACTTAAATAGATAGACTCAACAGCAAAGGCACATGATACAACATGAAAATTAATATCAACAAAACAGAAATCATGAATATCGCCAAAGAGAAACAGAACATCAACATAACTATAGACGGCAAACATTTAAAACAAGTAGAGGAATTTAAATACTTAGGAAGTCTAGTGACAAACGACAATTCATAAACAGCAGAAATAGACTCAAGTTGCAACAAAGCTTGTTAAATCCTTGGACAGCTATCACCACTATTGTCCAACAAGGAAATAACTCGAAGCAAAACGGGCACTATACAATGCAATCTTCATTCCAACGTTGTGCTACCAATGCCAGTCGTGGACCCTAGATGCAAGTACAATTAAAAAAAATAACTTCTTCTGGGATGAAATGTGTTAGACGAATGACAGGAAACAGTCTGAGAGATAAGATCAGAAATGAAGAACTGAGAGAAAAAAACTAGGAATAGCCCCGGCCATAGAATAGGTAAAGAAACAACAAATAAAATGGTTTGGCCACGTGACAAAGCAGAGTGATCAAAACATAACACGACGAGCTTTTAACAAACTTTGCGAGAATACCAGACCCAAGGGTCAACCATGAAAAAGATGGATTGTGCTCGGATGACTACCCAGAAGTGTTCGGAGATTTCTGGATAGTGTCGCCTCAAGCATCGAAACTCACCATGTGAGACGGCTTTCCGCACTTTCCCAGAGTACTACCCTGGTATCCATTTCTGCCAGCGGCTGGGTCGACCGAGGTGGTATTTTTGTTATAACCACGAGTACAACTCACACTGCTTTCAGCGGGAACCGAACACGGGTTGTCCAAACGTCGGTAGCCCAGTCGAGTTGTTTTCCCAATCTGGCTACTGAAGCCCCTTAAAAAATATATAGTAGACTACTAGCAACAAAGGCGCCTGTTCAACAACTGAGTGTGGTCAGCGATCTACAGCTCACTGCATGCTTCAGGATCGCCGAAGAACAGAGCTAATCAAGACCCTGCTCCATCTCCTTGATGTGCTCCTGGAAACATACCACACAGTCTGCCCAAGCGAGTAGAGATCGAAGAGGAAAGGCAACTCCGTACTAAAAACATGATGTACTGAAGTCGGATATTCGGGCCGAAAGGCGGAAATATCACATCCTGGTTTCAAACCACAATATAGCGCAGCTACTCCCACTTAACGTCAGTATAAGGACGGATGACGAAGAAGGACTATGGCAAACTGAGATGGCGTGGAGTACTTTCCAAGTGGTTCTGCTTTTTGCCATTCTTTCAAGATCGTTCCATGTCTTCCCAATTATCTTCAGCTATGCTTCCACCTGTCTTCTCAAAGAATATTTTGGTCGTCCTCTTTGAATCTTCTCCGGGGAATTACATAAAAGGGCCTGTCGTGCAATACTCTCGGTAGGCTTCCGTAGTGTATGTCCTATCCAGACGCATCATCTCTTTGTCCACTTGTATTTGACAAGTATTTTTCCATAATTCTACGTTAGTGATTATGTCATTATTTACACCGTGTTTTCATTTACCCATATTATTACTGTGTTGTTATTTTGTTCCGCTGGTTGAAAAGACATGGTGTTTCGAAACCCGCGGTAGACAGGAAGATATTTTTTCTATCGGGAGTGAAATAAAAATCCTGAGTCTCACTCGTCGTGGCGACTGCTTGACCAAGCGGCCTTTATCCCTCAGGTTCTATCGTGAGCGCCCCCCCCCCCCATCCCGACATACACCAATGGTACTATGTATCGTAAAGATAGTTTATTTTTATTCACATCGTGTTCGTATTTACGCATATTATTCACATTGTATTCACATTTACATACATTATTCACACCCTCTTCATATTCACTCACATTATTCACATCCTCTTCACATTTACTCACATTACTCACATCCTCTTCATATTTACTCACATTATTCCCACCCTCTTCATATTTACTCACATTATTCACATCCTCTTCATATTTACTCACATTATTCACACCCTCTTCCCATTTACATACATTATTCACATCGTCTTCATATTTACATACATTATTCACACCCTCTTCACATTTACATACATTATTCACAGCGTCTTCACATTTACATACATTATTCACATCGTCTTCATATTTACTCACATTATTCACACCCTCTTCACATTTACGTACATTATTCACATCGTCTTCATATTTACACACATTATTCACACCCTCTTCACATTTACATACATTATTCACAGCGTCTTCACATTTACATACATTATTCACATCGTCTTCATATTTACTCACATTATTCACACCCTCTTCACATTTACATACATTATTCACAGCGTCTTCACATTTACATACATTATTCACTTCCTCTTCATATTTACTCACATTATTCACACCCTCTTCACATTTACATACATTATTCACAGCGTCTTCACATTTACATACATTATTCACATCGTCTTCATATTTACTCACATTATTCACACCCTCTTCACATTTACATACATTATTCACAGCGTCTTCACATTTGCATACATTATTCACAGCGTCTTCACATTTACATACATTATTCACAGCGTCTTCACATTTACATACATTATTCACAGCGTCTTCACATTTACATACATTATTCACAGCGTCTTCACATTTACATACATTATTCACAGCGTCTTCACATTTACATACATTATTCACAGCGTCTTCACATTTACATACATTATTCACAGCGTCTTCACATTTACATACATTATTCACAGCGTCTTCACATTCACATACATTATTCACTTCCTCTTCATATTTACTCACATTATCCACACCATCTTCATTAAAAAAAAATGTATTCATGTCGCTGAACAGTTAAACATGGACATTCGTATCACAAGACCATCGGATTTGGAGGTGTAGAGGCAAGCATGTTTGTTACTGGCTGCTGACAGACTGAAGGAGCTACGTCACTATTTCGTCATCTGTTGAATCTGCTTGATGACATCAAACGGTTAATAATAATGACATCATCATCAAGTGCCATTTCGGTTGGCGCAAGTGATCATGCCCTTCCACCATTTTCTATCTACAGTGCATTGTATCAATTCTTTCGTTTACTGTTTTCCATGCCATCGAGCTATCTAATATTTTCTTTCTTTGTCGTCAGCGATCTGTTTTTCCCTGTGTTTTGCTTGTTGTAACCAAGTACTCCAACTTTTCTCCTCTCATGATGTGCCTGAAAAAATGCTAATTGTTTCGTTCTTATGTTATTTAGGAGCTCCCTTTTTGTGTTGGTCACTTTAAGTATTTCCTTGTTTGTCTTTTTAACTGTCCAGGGAACTTTCAACATTCTTCTGAGAAATTCCATCTCTGTGGTCTCGAATCATCTTTTCATTTGTTTCTGTCTACTGTCCCTGATCCGCTTCCATAGATCAAAATTGGTTCTATATAGCACCGCTAAACTATCTTTATCACTTCTATTGATATAGATTTGTTTCACAAGACGTTTTTCATTTTCTGAAATGCTATTTTGGCCTAGGCTATTCTGCTTTTTATTTTTGTTGTGCATCTGGTGACACTATAGTGATACAATAATGCTATAATAATGACATAAAAATGATAGAATAATGAATACATCTCTTTCTCCCCCGACAGCAATATTCAGACCTTGATGCATTTATTCAAAAGCAACATAGGAACAGGAATACTGGCTCTGCCAATCGCTGTGAAGAACGCTGGATTGTGGGTAAGTTTATGTTCGTTGCTAAGGAACATTAATGGCTTCCTGGTGACAAACATGTTTGATTTATTTTTCTGTACAGTTGCAAAGTTTGAGTTCTGTTGTGCTTTGTCTCAGAGTTATGATGGAGTGTCTAGAAGTCGCGGGAGATTCTGTTTGTGAATATGTAGATTAGATGACAGGCCAATAGCAAGCTTGTAGCCTGGAGACTAAAGAAACTTCCGGCTTGCTGCCGGAGCTACTGAGTTTAAAGCTCTGTGCACACCGTGAGCTGAATTTTCATCCCTATCGTGTTTCGATATTTTGATTTCTTACGATAAATGATGATATCATTCTGCAGCGTTCACTTTTAGTGCGGCTGCGCCTTATGTCTTTTGGCGTGTGTTGTGGCTGCCATGATGGATGCTTTAGCTACCTTTCTTTGTTTGGATCCTTCAATGAGATGAGATGCTAATTCCGATGATTCCACTGGCACGGGCGGTTGAGCAATTATTGATTTTAATTCGTTTGCAGTGATACGTGGGTCTTCGGCTTACCATAGCTACAACTTCAACTAGAGACATTATAACAGAAACACCAGCTTAGGTATTTGACTATGCTGACTCATTTTTAATATCCTACACCATCGGCAAATTTAAAGTTGATATGGTCAGCAATACGTCAGGTAATACTATTTCTCGTTCCCCGAAGATAATCTCAAACACACTTTAAGGCCCTAAACTAATTGTGTAGCTTACGGGGATCTGAACAAAATTAGCTACAGCTGAGAATTGTGGCTTCGGAAAGCAGGAGTACAGGAATACAGGAAATAGACACGTCGCCACGGCTTGTAAGCTGCACAGCCAATCAACCAATAAACCAAACTATTAACCAACCAACACATCAACTAAATCAAACCAATCAACAGACCAACCAACCAACCAACCAACCTACCTACCAACCAACCAACCAACCAACCAACCAACAAACCAACCAACCAACCAACCAACCAACCAACCAACCAACCAACCTACCAACCAACCAAACAACCAACCAAGTAATCTAATATGCAAGTAAAAACAAAGTTCAATACTCCAGCTTTCAAATCAAACTAGCAGTCACTCAACAAATGGACTATCAAACCTGTCACTCAAGAAGTCGACTATCAAGTCACAGTTACTCAACAAGTCGACTATTAAGTCACAGTTACTCAACAAGTCGATTATCAAATCACAGCCACTCATCAAGTCGACTATCAAGTCACAGTTACTCAACAAGTCGACTATCAAGTCACAGTTACTCAACAAGTCGACTATTAAATCACAGCCACTCATCAAGTCGACAATCAAGTCACAGTTACTCAACAAGTCGACTATCAAGTCACAGTTACTCAACAAGTCGACTATCAAGTCACAGTTACTCAAGACTACTATCAAACCTGTCACCCAAGAAGTCGACTATCAAATCACAGCCACTCAACAAGTCGACTATCAAGTCACAGCCACTCAACAAGTCGACTATCAAGTCACAATTACTCAAGACTACTATCAAATCACAGCCACTCAACAAGTCGACTATCAAATCACAGCCACTCAACAAGTCGACTATCAAATCACAGTTACTCAACAAGTCGGCTATCAAGTCACAGTTACTCAACAAGTCGACTATCAAGTCACAGTTACTCAAGACTACTATCAAACCTGTCACTCAAGAAGTCGACTATCAAATCACAGCCACTCAACAAGTCGACTATCAAGTCACAGCCACTCAACTAGTCGACTATCAAGTCACAATTACTCAAGACTACTATCAAATCATAGCCACTCAACAAGTCGACTATCAAGTCACAATTACTCAAGACTACTATCAAATCACAGCCACTCAACAAGTCGACTATCAAATCACAGCCACTCAACAAGTCGACTATCAAATCACAGTTACTCAACAAGTCGACTATCAAGTCACAGTTACTCAACAAGTCGACTATCAAGTCACAGTTACTCAAGACTACTATCAAACCTGTCACTCAAGAAGTCGACTATCAAATCACAGCCACTCAACATGTCGACTATTAAGTCACAGCCACTCAACAAGTCGACTATCAAGTCACAATTACTCAAGACTACTATCAAATCACAGCCACTCAACAAGTCGACTATCAAGTCACAATTACTCAAGACTACTATCAAATCATAGCCACTCAACAAGTCGACTATCAAGTCACAATTACTCAAGACTACTATCAAATCACAGCCACTCAACAAGTCGTCTATCAAATCACAGCCACTCAACAAGTCGACTATCAAATCACAGCCACTCAACAAATCGACTATCAAGTCACAGCCACTCAACAAGTCGACTATCAAGTCACAGTTACTCAAACTACTATCAAATCACAGCCACTCAACATGTCGACTATCAAGTCACAGCCACTCAACAAGTCGACTATCAGATCACAGCCACTCAACAAAGTCGACTATCAAGTTACAGCCACTCAACAAGTCGACTATCAAGTCACAGTTACTCAAGACTACTATCAAATCACAGTCAAATAGGTTGCCTACATACTCTGCTGAAGTTAGTCAAATCGTTTCATGAGACTATGAATGGTATCATTCAATACGACGGCAGCACATCACAACCCTTCAACACACACGGCGGTGTCAAGCAGGGATGCATTCTTGCTTCGACCTTATTTGGAATCTTCTTCACTGTTTTATTAAAACATGCATCCTCAAATGCGAATGAAGGAGTTTATCTTCATACTAGATCTGATGGTTGGTTGTTTAATCTCTCAAGACTAAAGGTTAAAAATCAGACATATCTCTATTAGAGACCTGTTATTTGCTTGTGACGCAGCACTTGTCACGCAAAGTCATGAAGAACTCCAGAACTAGATACATCGCTTTTCGCATGCCTGAGGAGACTTCAGTCTAACAATAAGTTTGCAGAAAACTAATATACTCGGTCAGGGCGTCAAAGCAGCACCTGTCATCTTTATGAAGCAGTACAGCTTCCTGGGGCCCATCATCAACGACAAACTATCTTTAGATACAGAAATTGACACCCGTATTGGTAAAGCTGCTACCTCATTCACTCGTCTTTTTTTATGTGTTTGGCAACACAGCAAACTGACAATTAAAACAAAGGCTGCAGTCTATAATTTCTGCATCATTAGTGTCCTTCTATATGGCAGCGAATTATGGACAGCTTATGAAAAGGCTAAATGCATTACGTAAGCTATGCCTGCGCGGGTATTCTTGGTATAACCTGGAAGGATAAAGTGACAATCGTGGAGGTCATGACTCGCACAGGCCTCCCGAACATCTACACGCTGCTGAAACAACGTAGATTACGCTCATATGACCACTTATACCGTATGAAAGATGGTCGCATACCAAAAGATATACTTTATGGACAACTAGCAGGTGGCCAAAGAACTAGGGGGCGCCCAAAACTTCGATTTGTAGATGTGTGTAAATGTGACATAAAGACTGAACATAAACCATGCAGCCTGAGAACAAATAGCTACATACAACAATCTTC
Organism: Megaustenia siamemsis; assembly: GCA_032433765.1. Lineage (NCBI taxonomy): Eukaryota > Metazoa > Mollusca > Gastropoda > Stylommatophora > Ariophantidae > Megaustenia > Megaustenia siamemsis. The sequence goes on from JAVIAB010000001.1 coordinate 9,810,013, forward strand.
GGAAACACACTCTAAAGCTCCAACTCAAACAAGAAGCAGACAGATTCATAGAAAAAGAGAATACACGGCGACAGAAATGAATAAATAGTATTTCTATGGGCGCTGCAAAATCCATAGTCAGCTATGAATGACGGAGGCTACTACCAGCCTAAAACAATGCAATCAATTAACTAAATTAACCAACTTAATACAATAAATCAACAAAATACAAATCCGAATATAATAAAATCAACAAATTACCAACCGAAAACAATAAATCAACAAATTACCAGCCTAATACAATAAATCTACAAATTTCCAACCGAATACAATAAATCAACAAATTACCAACCTAATACAACAAATTACCAACCGAATACAATAAAACAACAAATTACCAACCTACTACAATAAATCAACAAACTACCAACCGAATACAATACATTAACAAATTACCAACCTAATACAATAAATCAACAAATTACCAACCGAATACAATAAATCAACAAATTACCAACCTAATACAATACATTAACAAACTAACAACCTAATACAATACATTAATAAAATACCAACCTAATACAATACATTAACAAACTACCAACCTAATACAATACATTAACAAACTACCAACCTAATACAATACATTAACAAATTACCAACCTAATACAATAAATCAACAACCTATCAACCTAATACAATACATTAACAAACTACCAACCTAATACAATACATTAACAAACTACCAACCTACTACAATAAATCAACAAATTACCAACCTAATACAATAAATTAACAAACTACCAACCGCAACACCTGCCCAAAGTAAAATTGCTCTTTCCACTCAAATTCATATCTTTGTGCTGCCCCCAGTTCTCTAATTTTATCTTTACCAATAATACATGTCTTTTTTTACAATCTATATCAATGTTATCTCTATTTGTTATCATATACGCGCAACCCTCATTACCCGATGTCTGGCGTGATATCTTGAAAGATATCAAAACACATTTCATTAAGTAGGTATTCGTACGGTACTTGACTTGACATACCATGAAGTAACGAAGTAAGAAAAAAAATGGTATAGTTTCTGCTTCGTCATTGTAAACATGACAACAAATGATCTTTGTTTTTATCCAGGGCGTGTTTTCCTTGAAAAAAGAAAGAAAAGGTTTACTTGATCTCTACACTTTCATCCCACAAAACATGAAAATCGTAACAAGCAAACCTCTAGTGTACTCTTAACCCTTTTATTTGTCTAATAAGTATCATTACTACTACAACAACTATTACTGCTACTACTGCTACAATTACTATTATCATTATTAGTATTACCATTATTATTATTATTTACTGTATGCAGTAAACAGTACAACCTGTGGCTGCCCTGCTGCCTTGCAGGTAAGCTCGGGAGAGTAAAATGCTAAGGGAGGGTACCCCGAAGTAAAACAACCCCACTGCCTTGTGGGTAAGACTTTTTAGTCAAAGGCTAGCGGAGCCAACCGTAAACAAACCGATGGAAGACAACGGAAAACCACCGTAGTAACCTCTTTGTACAATCATGAATCGCCACACTAATAGACAATCATTATTTTTTTGGCTATTTAATGAGAAGAGAACAACTGGAATATATTGAAACAACTGGGAAAATTGAGGGACGAAGAGGTGGAGGAAAGCAAAGAGAAAAAATACCAGACAGCTTAAGAGAATGGCTTGGCAGAGGTCAAGATGATAAATAACTGTGGAGATCGAAAATTGTGGAGAGACATGATCACCTACACCAGCAGGCCCGGTACTTGATGATAATGATGATGATTAATTAACATACGTAAGTTTTGGTTTGCCCACAAAAACTTTTTTTTATAAAAAAAAATAATCAAATTACTTTAGTCAATACCTTGACAATATATTTTATTTTCAAAACTCGGCTCATCAATTCGGTCACACCATCTCCACGAGTTCGTTTTTTTTTTGGCTCTTCAAGTCATCGGCTGTTAAATGCCTGCTTTTCATGAACTAAAAAAAAATGATTTGTGATAAGGGTTGAAAAGTGCAGGGCAGAACCAAGCAGGGTTGATGAAAATCTATGTACTCAGGTGTTATTTGTGGACAAGCATTTGTCGGAGTGTATATATTTTAAATGAAATTATCTTCATAGGCACGGTACTTGATGATGATGATGATGATCTTCACAGAAAAGCAGTATAAATTCGACTAACGTGAACAACTATGACCACGTGTAGTCCATATAATAAAAAAAAACGGAATATAAATGACATACTAAATATAATAAAATAATAACATATTATATATTATTGATATTGAAGTAGACAAGCAAATGAAAAGATGATTGCAGACCAAAGTGATGGGGATTCTTAGAAGGCTGATGAGGGTTCTCTGAACAACTAAAAAGACCAACGAGGACAATCACAAAGAGGCCAGCACAAAATGGGAGCCCAGTAAAACACCAGAAAGAAATAAACAACATTTGTTGGGCACATCATGAAAAGAATGATGATGATGATGATGATGCGTTCGTCCGATGATTTGAGGTATTCTAACGGATACGAACCGTAGACTTCCTCCTCGTCATCCGCCCTTAAAAGGACGTTAAGTGGACGTAGTTACGTTGTGTTGCAGTTTGCAGTGAAACACTGTGATATCTGCGCCTTTCGGCCCAACACATCCGATTTCAGCCGACGCTTTTTTGTGTACCGGGTTCGTCTTCCCACTTCGATCCCTGCTCGCTTGGCCAGACTAGACAGGTTAGTCTGTTTCTAGAGGCACCACGAAGAGGTGTAGCAGGGTCTGGATGGTTCTGGTTCACCGATCCTGGCGCAAGCCATCAGTTATGAGTCACTGACGACTTCCAGCTCTGGTGCTGGGGGGGCGCGCCTTCGCCTCCATGAAAAGAATAAAGTTGGAATACTTGTTTACAACTCGCAAAATACAAGGAAAGAGAGATCGCGTACGACAAAGTGAGAAGATATTGGTTAGCTTTGTATAATGTCACTGAAAACGGTAAACAACAGAATTGATATGATGCACTGCGGATAGACAACTGTGAAAGCACATGATCGCCTACGCCAGGGGTGGGCAACCTTTTATTTTCTGAGGGCCAGATCTGAAAACTATAAAGACACAGAGGGCCAGATCTGAAAACTATAAATACACAGAGAGCCAGATCTGAAAACTATAAAGACACAGAGGGCCAGATCTGAAAATTATAAAGACACTGAGGCCCAGATCTGAAAATTATAAAGACACACAGGGCCAGATCTGAAAACTATAAAGACACAGAAACTCAGATCTGAAAACTATAAAGACACAGAGGGCCAGATCTGAAAACTATAAAGACACACAGGGCCAGATCTGAAAACTATAAAGACACAGAAGCCCAGATCTGAAAACTATAAAGACACCGAGGGCCAGATATGAAAATTATAAAGACACAGAGGGCCAGATCTTAAAACTATAAAAACACAGAGGGACAGATCTGAAAACTATAAAGACACAGAGGGCTAGATCTGAAAATTATAAAGACACAGAAGCCCAGATCTGAAAACTATAAAGACACAGAAGCCCAGATCTGAAAACTATAAAGACACAGAGGGCAAAATCTGAAAACTATAAAGACACAGAGGGCCAGATCTGATAATTATAAAGACACAGAAGCCCAGATCTGAAAACTATAAAGACACAGAGGGCCAGATCTGAAAACTATAAAGACGCACAGGGCCAGATCTGAAAACTATAATACACAGAGGGCCAGATCTGAAAACTATAAAGTCACAGAGGGCTAGCTACAATCACCTAATGAATCAATTATATAATTGACCTAATTTGCATTCAGAAGCGACTGTCATGTGCACATCTTGTTAGTGAAGAAGAGTGGAAGACAGAAAGGAGAATGGAATGAAAAGGAGAGCGTTAAGACAGAAAAGGGGATAAAATGGTAGGAGGGGGGGGGGGTGGCGGAGAAAAATATAAATAGAAAGTTTACCAGTTTAATGAGACTAGTGCCGGAACTTCACGCCACGCTTGTCCATGTTTGGTGGTATTTGGCTAACACCAATGTCTAGTATATATTTTAAATTTGTGTCAGTTAATCATTTTCTTGTTTTTGATTTAGTTCACTTCATTTTGAAAAAAAGTTCACAAACATAAATGTGACCAAACAATGAAGTAATTTTTTTGGACATTTCATGTGATCCTTGGACTTGATCAAGTAGGAAATCAGACGTACAGACGTATAGAGTTCCAATATCTTCAAGTCCATCCACTTTAATTTCAGAATATTCTTTTTGCACGTCAATAATTTCCATTTGTATCTCTGCAGGAGCAGCATTTACATTGATATCAAATGGTTTTGAGAAACATTCTAACCTTGTTTGTTGTGCAGCAACATTTTTGAAACTCTTCACGAGCTGGAAGTAAATATCATTAATGACGTCAGCATAGCTGATTGGATTAAGAAGAGATTTCTATTGCTCACAAAACCTTGCAAACAAAAGTAATCTTCTTAAATTTCCTTCTCGCAGGTTACTCTCCCACAGTTTCAGTTTTTCCCCCTGGAAAGCTTTGATTTTTCCTTAAATTGCATGTACCTGTGTCCTTGTGTTTGTATCTTGAGATTAATATAATTACATGTTGAGTCATGCCAACCAAAAATTCTAGGTGGCGGGTCTATTGAGGGATTGATAATTCTTTGACCGGACTACCAATCATGTCCATGAAAAGTTCGACTTCAGCTAGTAACCAGCGAACTTCACAATAATTAAGCAGATCATACTCGGAATCGACGTCATGAAGAAATTCTTGGATCGATGGTTGATGCCTCTTGTATTTATAAAGTTCTCGCACGATAAAACGACTGGCATTATGTCAGCAATTTAAAACGATTTTGCGCACAGATTCTTTGGTGTATAATACATTGTAGGAATAAAATATTAAGATGACCTCATTCGAAATCTAATCTAATCTAATCTAATCTAATCTAATCTAATCTAATCTAATCTAATCTAATCTAATCTAATCTAATCTAATCTAATCTAAATCGGGATTTTATTTTGCCAACCAGGTCTGACTTTTGACCGGTCATAGCGGGTGCTCCGTCTGTTGTCCCATCACAAAGTCTGCCCCAATTTAATCCAAAATCTGTAAGCGTGAGCTCCAGCACTTTCAAAATGTCCTCGCCTGTCGTGATGTCTTTGAGTGGTTGTAACGTTAACATATCCTCGTCTGTGTGGTGCATTTGAGTGGTTGCAACGCTAATATGTCCTCGCCTGTGTGGCGCATTTGAGTGGTTGTAACACTAATATGACCTCGCCTGTTGTGGTGCATTTGAGCGGTTGTAACACTAATATGACCTCGCCTGTTGTGGTGCATTTGAGTGGTTGTACCGCTAATATGTCCTCGCCTGTTGTAATGTCTTTGAGTGGTTATAGAGCTAATATGTCCTCGCCTTTTGTGGTGTCTATGAGTGGTTATAGAGCTAATATATTCTCGCCTGTTGTGGTGTCTGAGTGGTTATAGAGCTAATATGTCCTCGCCTGTTATAGTGTCTTTGAGTGGTTATAGAGCTAATATGTCCTCGCCTGTTATGCTGTCTTTGAGTGGTTATAGAGCTAATATGTCCTCGCCTGTTGTAGTGTCTTTGAGTGGTTATAGAGCTAATATGTCCTCGCCTGTTGTAGTGTCTTTGAGTGGTTATAGAGCCAATATGTCCTCGCCGGTTGTAGTGTCTTTGTGTGGTTATAGAGCTAATATGTCCTCGCCTGTTGTAGTGTCTTTGAGTGGTTATAGAGCTAATATGTCCTCGCCTTTTGTGGTGTCTATGAGTGGTTATAGAGCTAATATATTCTCGCCTGTTGTGGTGTCTTTGAGTGGTTATAGAGCTAATATGTCCTCGCCTGTTATAGTGTCTTTGAGTGGTTATAGAGCTAATATGTCCTCGCCTGTTATGCTGTCTTTGAGTGGTTATAGAGCTAATATGTCCTCGCCTGTTGTAGTGTCTTTGAGTGGTTATAGAGCTAATATGTCCTCGCCTGTTGTAGTGTCTTTGAGTGGTTATAGAGCCAATATGTCCTCGCCGGTTGTAGTGTCTTTGTGTGGTTATAGAGCTAATATGTCCTCGCCTGTTGTAGTGTCTTTGAGTGGTTATAGAGCTAATATGTCCTCGCCTGTTATGGTTTCTTTGAGTGGTTATAGAGCTAATATGTCCTCGCCTGTTGTGGTGTCATTGAGTGGTTATAGAGCTAATATGTCCTCGCCTGTTGTAGTGTCTTTGAGTGGTTATAGAGCTAATATGTCCTCGCCTGTTGTGGTGTCTTTGAGTGATTGTAACGCAAATATGTCCTCGCCTGTTGTGGTGTCTTTGAGTGGTTGTAACGCTAATATGTCCTTGCCTGTTGTGGTGTCTTTGAGTGGTTATAGAGCTAATATGCCCTCGCCTGTTGTGGTGTCTTTGAGTGGTTATAGAGCTAATATGTCCTCGCCTGTTGTGGTGTCTTTGAGTGGTTATAGAGCTAATATGTCCTCGCCTGTTGTGGTGTCTATGAGTGGTTATAGAGCTAATATGTCCTCGCCTGTTGTAGTGTGTTTGAGTGGTTATAGTGCTAATATGTCCTCGCCTGTTGTAGTGTCTTTGAGTGGTTATAGAGCTAATATGTCCTTGCCTGTTGTAGTGTCTTTGAGTGGTTATAGAGCTAATATGTCTTCGCCTGCTGTGGTGTCTTTGAATGGTGATAGAGCTAATATGTCCTCGCCTGTTGTAGTGTCTTTGAGTGGTTATAGAGCTAATATGTCCTCGCCTGTCGTAGTGTCTTTGAGTGGTTATAGAGCTAATATGTCCTCGCCTGTTGTAGTGTCTTTGAGTGGTTATAGAGCTAATATGTCTTCGCCTGCTGTGGTGTCTTTGAGTGGTGATAGAGCTAATATGTCCTCGCCTGTCGTAGTGTCTTTGAGTGGTTATAGAGCTAATATGTCCTCGCCTGTCGTAGTGTCTTTGAGTGGTTATAGAGCTAATATGTCCTCGCCTGTCGTAGTGTCTTTGAGTGGTTATAGAGCTAATATGTCCTTGCCTGTTGTGGTGTCTTTGAGTGGTTGTGTAGTCCTGTACAGTGTTTTCAATACACTTGTGTATTGAAAACACTGTACAGGACTACACAAATCCTTGATCATCTAATCCCTGATTCTGAGTTGGACAACGTTGCCATTCCTTGGCTAATGTCGGTGGATCTTATCTGTTTATTGTCTTTATAATCTATTTCATCCATAATGACATACACACATACACACATCTATTATGTGGAGCCTTAGTTTTTATCACAAAACTTTGCTTTTTATTCTTTTTCTTTCTTAATCTTGACCATCATTTTCTTTCTTTCTGTTGTTTTCTCCTTTCTTTTATCATTTGGTTGTTTCTTTTTTTCTTACTCTCATTTTTTGTTTATTTGTTTATTTGTTTATTTGATGTTTTTTTCCTTCTTGTATCTTTCTTTCTTTTATTATTTGTTTGTTTGTTTCGTTTTTTTTCTTTCTTTCATTATTTGTTTATTTGTATCTTTCTTTCTTCTTTTATCTTTCTTTCTTTTATCATTTTTTTTCTTAAATCTTGATCTTCATTTCCTTTCTTTCTCTTTTTCTCTATTTCTTTTTCTTTTTTTATCTTTCTGTTTTTCATGATCTGGATCTTCATCTTTCTTTCTTTCTTTCTTTCTTTCTTTCTTTCTTTCTTTCTTTCTTTCTTTCTTTCTTTCTTTCTTTCTTTCTTTCTTTCTTTCTTTCTTTCTTCTACCATATTCCTGCATTCTAATTCACTTGATACACCTGTAATAATTCACACATGCTTGCTCTCCCAGACGGGCCTGATAGGGATTTTGTTGGTTGGTTTTGTTGCTGTTCATTGTATGCACATGCTGCTCAACTGCAACAAGAGGCTCAGTAGAAGGTGAGTAGTGGGTCAGGGGTTTCTAGAGGGATCTTTGCAAGTTGGTGATGAATGTCGTTTTGTTGGATTGTTGGAATGTTTAGGGTTGTCATTTTGTTGGATTGTTTAGGGTTATCATTTTGTTGGATTGTAGGAATGTTTAGGGTTGTCATTTTGTTGGATTGTTTCGGGTTATCATTTTGTTGGATTGTTGGAATGTTTAGAGTTATCATTTTGTTGGATTGTTAGGCTGTTTGGGTTGTCATTTTGTTGGATTGTCAGGCTGTTCATGGTTGTCATTTTGTTAGATTGTTAAGTTGTTCATGTTTGTCATTTTGTTGGATTGTTAGGCTGTTCGGGTTGTCATTTTGTTGGATTGTCAGGCTGTTCATGGTTGTCATTTCGTTGGATTGTTTGGCTGTTCAGGGTTGTCATTTTCTGGATTATTAGGCTGTTCATGTTTGTCATTTTGTTGGATTGTTAGGCTGTTCATGGTTGTCATTTTGTTGGGTTGTTAGGCTGTTCATGGTTGTCATTTTGCTGGATTGTTAGGCTGTTCATGGTTGCAATTTTGTTGGATTGTTTGGCTGTTCATGGTTGTCATTTTCTGGATTGTTAGGTTGTTCATGTTTGTCATTTTGTTGGATTGTTTGGCTGTTCATGGTTGTCATTTTCTGGATTGTTAGGTTGTTCATGTTTGTCATTTTGTTGGATTGTTTGGCTGTTCATGGTTGTCATTTTCTGGATTGTTAGGTTGTTCATGGTTGTCATTTTGTTGGATTGTTTGGCTGTTTAGGGTTATCAATTTGTTGGATTGTTTGGCTGTTTAGGTTTATCATTTTGTTGGATTGTTTGGCTGTCTAGGGTTATCAATTTGTTGGATTGTTTGGCTGTCTAGGGTTATCAATTTGTTGGATTGTTTGGCTGTTTAGGTTTATCATTTTGTTGGATTGTTTGGCTGTTTAGGTTTATCATTTTGTTGGTTTGTTTGGCTGTTTAGGGTTATCATTTTGTTGGATTGTTTGGCTGTCTAGGGTTATCATTTTGTTGGATTGTTTGGCTGTCTAGGGTTATCAATTTGTTGGATTGTTTGGCTGTTTAGGGTTATCATTTTGTTGGATTGTTTGGCTGTCTAGGGTTATCATTTTGTTGGATTGTTTGGCTGTTTAGGGTTATCATTTGGTGGATTGTTTGGCTGTTTAGGGTTATCAATTTGTTGGATTGTTTAGCTGTTTAGGGTTATCAATTTGTTGGATTGTTTGGCTGTCTAGGGTTATCATTTTGTTGGATTGTTTAGCTGTTTAGGGTTATCATTTTGTTGGATTGTTTAGCTGTTTAGGGTTATCGTTTTGTTGGATTGTTTAGCTGTTTAGGGTTATCATTTTGTTGGATTGTTTGGCTGTTTAGGGTTATCATTTGGTGGATTGTTTGGCTGTTTAGGGTTATCAATTTGTTGGATTGTTTAGCTGTTTAGGGTTATCAATTTGTTGGATTGTTTGGCTGTCTAGGGTTATCATTTTGTTGGATTGTTTGGCTGTTTAGGGTTATCATTTTGTTGGATTGTTTGGCTGTTTAGGGTTATCATTTTGTTGGATTGTTTAGCTGTTTAGGGTTATCATTTTGTTGGATTGTTTAGCTGTTTAGGGTTATCATTTTGTTGGATTGTTTGGCTGTTTAGGGTTATCATTTTGTTGGATTGTTTGGCTGTCTAGGGTTATCATTTTGTTGGATTGTTTGGCTGTTTAGGGTTATCATTTTGTTGGATTGCTAGGCTGTTCAGGGTTGTCATTTTTGTTGGATTATTGGACTGTTCAGGGTTTCCATTATGTTGGAGACTTGATTATTGTGTATGATTATGGGTTTCTGTAAAAGCTGACCTTGGACATAATAGATAAATATATTTTTCTATCCTCTGACAGCAACACGTTTTGTCAGCGATTACGGTTCTATTTAGTCGAAGGTCCCCGTATCACTGCAAACGAATTAAAATCCATAATTGCTCAACCGCCCGTACCATTTGAATCATCCGAATTAAAACTCATCTTATTGAAGGATCCAAATAAAGAAAGTCCGCTGCAGTCCCAATCATAGCAGCAACAGCACACGCCAAAAAAACATAAGGCCAAGCTGCACCGAAAGTGAACGCAGCTGAACTGTCTTTCGTCATACGTATCATCATTCATCGTAAGTAATCGGAATATCGAAACACGATCCGGATGAAAAGCACAGCTCACGGTGTGCACATAGCATTAAACACAGTAGCTTCAGCGATACACGCGGGTAATAAAATAGTATTACTTCAAATGTATGAACCTCTATGGATCATGCACACGCACAAAATGAACGTGGAACAAGCGAGATATAATTGAAATGGTGTACGAGGCATGTCGTCTAGTTCGAAGCAGAGCGAGTACCAAAGATGGGAGAAAATGCTTCAGAAGTGAGTGTTTATTTTGAGGTTTTGTTGGATGTTTTGAATTCCTATTTGTTTCTGAGAATTAGTTCGCTGTTTTGGGCTTTAATTTATGAACTGAAAGTATGTTTAAGGTAATAATAATTTTTATAATTACGTTGCGTTCATATTTCTAATCTTGATCATCATTATCATCTTCTTCTTCTCCTTTTCTTCTTCTCTTCCTCTTCTTTTCTTCTTTTTATTCTTCCTCGTCTACTGCCTCTCCTTTTTTCTTCGTCTTCTTTCTACTCTTCCTCTTCTTTTCATCTTTCGCCCTCTTCTTCTTCATCCTCTCCTGCTTCCCCTACTTCCTCCTCCTATTCTTCTTTTGCTTCTTTCTCTACTTCGTTTTCTTCTTCCTCTTTGCCTTGTTCACCGACCAACTAATCAGTCAGTGTCTGCTACGCCTTACGGTATCTTGTAAGGTAACAGCAAAGTTTCTCCACTAAGAGCGTGCCGTGACCAATTCTCAGAGTGCCCCCTCTCTGGTCCACGCATTTCATCCATGTTTCCACTTTTCTTCACCAGGTTGTCCTTAGTCTTCATCTCTTGTGCTTTCCCCCTGAAGCTGGTATATTTTCTCTTTGCTTCCCCCTATCTCTTTGTCCTTCATTTTTCCGAATTCTCACAATATATTAAAGGCGTTACCTTCTCATTACATGGCCAAAAAATGAAATGATGATTATTTCTCCCCAAAATTGGAAATGAGTTCTTTCAGAACGTTTTCATAACTCTTCTTAGCTGTCCATGGTATTCTCAACATTCTTCTGCAAAACCACATTTATATAGCCTGCAGTGATTTTCTTGTATGTTGTCCTATTGTCCATGACATCCATATTTAATACTGGTTCTGCATAACATTTCTCTCTCTCTCTCTCTCTCTCTTTCTCTCTCTCTCTCTCTGCTATCAAGACTCAATCAGAGTAGGATTCCAGACTCTCTCATGAAGTCAGCTGTCTGTTTAACATAACATTTAAGAACTCTTTTTCTTGTTTCCATTATCAAAAATGTATTGCACATTATCTTTCTTATTTGTTCGAAAAATACTTTGCCTGAGTTATTCTGCACCTTAGAGAGACATTGAAAACGCTAAATCATATATAAAAGTTAACATTTTAAAACAGATAAACTGTATAGTTATAACTGTACCATTCTTCATAATGTAGGCACATTAATAGTAGTACTTTAATAAATAATATTAGTTCCCTACCATTCCAGGATAGGATGCCTGACTCTGGACTACGCGGGTGTGTTGGAGACATGTCTTAAGACAGGTCCACCATTGGGTCAGAGATTCGCCAAATATGCCAGGTAATATTAATTTATGTTGATGCCACTCATAAGTTACAAAGCATCACCTTTTCTAGGCGTCGTCATTTCACAAACAAGCTCACAAAAACACACAAACATGCTGAAACATGCAGAAACACAGAGAAACAAGCAGAAACACAGAGAAATACACATAAACAAAGAGATACACACATAAACACAGAGAAACATGCAGAAACATGCAGAAACACAGAATCACAGAGAAACACACATAAACGCAGAGAAACATGCAGAAACACAGAATCACAGAGAAACACACATAAACACAGAGAAACATGCAGAAACATGCAGAAACACAGAAACACATCTGAAATCACACACACATACACAAATAAACATTACAATCACACACACACAAAAGCTGAGCCGCGATAGCTCAGTGGTTAGTGAACTGGACTAAAAAGGACAAGGGGTAGGGTTCGATCCCAACCGACGGCTTTCAGGTTCATCCAGCCTTAAATGGGTACCGGATTTTTTTCTGTGAAAGTAAAGCGGCACGGGCGTAATACCGACCACATTACCCCAAAAATCATGTGCTGAGGGTCTGTAAAAATTATGGTCACTAACACCATATTTACTATACGCCACTTGGCGTGACGGAGGTACTTTACTCTTTTTTTTTACACACACAAAAGCACACACACACACACACACACACACACACACACACTCAAATATACAAATACACAACACATAAACACATAACATACAAACACACCAAATACACACAAACAACAAAATAAATACCGGCCATGACCTCTGATCACTAATATCTTTATTCCCACTCATATCTTTATTCCCACTAATATCTTTATTCCTACTAATATCTTTATTCCCACTAATATCTTTATTCCCACTAATATCTTTATTCCCACTAATATCTTTATTCCCACTAATATCTTTATTTCCACTAATATCTTTATTCCCACTAATATCTTTATTCCCACTAATATCTCCAGTAATCAAGAAAAGACGATGGTCATATGTTGGACATGTGATGAGAAGAGATAATAAATTAATAACAAAGCAAGCCCTCATGTGGGAAACAACAGGTAAGAGGAAAAGAGGCCGACCCAGAGAAACACTGAGAAGAACATTGATCAGAGAGGCAAGCACAGCAGGAATCGGCTCCCTCGTTGAGATAGAATTGCTTGCACAGAACAGAGAGAAATGGCGAGATTTGATAAAGGTCTTTACAAGGATTGAAACTGCTAGAATAAAAATTTAGATAAGAGAAAGAGTATCTGGGTCTATGCCCTATGGGCCGGCTACGGCTCGAAAGATCAATAGATAAATAGATGACCTCTGGTAGATGAAACCAATTACCTAGTCACAGTTGAGAACAAGGACAACAGAGCTCATGTGTTCTCGGTTAGCAGGTAAAAGAAACCATGACAGTTGAAAATAAAAAAAAAGCAGGTCGTATGCTGCTGCCGGGGCAATATAACAACTGAAAATTAAAATGTCTACTTTCTTTTATAAAATATGAACCACAAACCCAGATCTCTGAAATTATCGCTGGGACTCCCTCAGGTACAACGGAACTCCTTCACCATGTCGAGGTTTTTCTCTTTATTAATTTTTTTTATTTTTGTGGTCTTGCTCATGGGCATTGTTCGAGTTAGACATGATGTCGAAAACACACAGTCCCACAAGTAGTTCAAAATAATTTGTACAGACATTCTTTCACTCATTGTCTCATTTGTAACTGTATTTTCTAGTCAGTCCCACTGTATTTTCTAGTCAGTCCCTCTATATTTTCTAGTCAGTCCCTCTATATTTTCTAGTCAGTCCCTCTATATTTTCTAGTCAGTATCTCTACATTTTCTAGTCAGTCCCTCTATATTTTCTAGTCAGTCCCTCTATATTTTCTAGTCAAACCCTCTATATTTTCTAGTCAGTATCTCTACATTTTCTAGTCAGTACCTCTATATTTTCTAGTCAGTCCCTCTATATTTTCTAGTCAAACCCTCTATATTTTCTAGTCAGTCTCTCCACATTTTCTAGTCAGTCCCTCTATATTTTCTAGTCAGTCCCTCTATATTTTCTAGTCAGTCCCTCTATATTTTCTAGTCAATCCCTCTATATTTTCTAGTCAGTATCTCTACATTTTCTAGTCAGTCCCTCTATATTTTCTAGTCAGTCCCTCTATATTTTCTAGTCAGTCCCTCTATATTTTCTAGTCAATCCCTCTATATTTTCTAGTCAGTATCTCTACATTTTCTAGTCAGTCCCTCTATATTTTCTAGTCAGTCCCTCTATATTTTCTAGTCAGTCCCTCTATATTTTCTAGTCAGTCTCTCCACATTTTCTAGTCAGTCCCTCTATATTTTCTAGTCAGTCCCTCTATATTTTCTAGTCAGTCCCTCTATATTTTCTAGTCAATCCCTCTATATTTTCTAGTCAGTATCTCTACATTTTCTAGTCAGTCCCTCTATATTTTCTAGTCAGTCCCTCTATATTTTCTAGTCAGTCTCTCCACATTTTCTAGTCAGTCCCTCTATATTTTCTAGTCAGTCCCTCTATATTTTCTAGTCAGTCCCTCGATACCTTTTAGTCAATTCCTCTGCATTTTTTAGCATCCTCATCATCTTTACCTTCATCATTGTCATCGTCATCATTACCATCATCACGATCTTTATCTTTATCATCATGATCATTGCCATTATCATCACGATTATAATCAGCCGTATTATCATTTTCATTAACGTCACCATCATTATTATCAACAGCTTTATAACCATCATCATTATCTTCATCATCTTTACAAACATCACCATCGTCTTTCATCATGAATAAAGTCATTATCATTATCTACGTCTTTGTCATACGCAGCATCTTTATCATAATCTTCATCATAATTATTATCATCAGCTCAATCATCAGTATCATCATCATCATTATCTTCGTCATTTTCATCATCTTTACAATAATAATAATAAGTAATAAGAAACTCTTTTCATCTTCATCGTCAACAAAAACATCATCATCAGCATCATCATCATCATCATCATCATCATCATCATCATAATCTTTTTCATCCTAAATTTAATGAGCTATTTATTTCCACAATTATTTTCTCAGACCTTTCGTGGATGCCCTTCTGATATTTACACAACTTGGCGCCTGCTGTGTGTACATAGTCTTCGTGGCTACCAACATTCAGATGGTGAGTGCCCATACCTTTATATTGTTGCAACACTTTAGAAACATCACTTGCAACGCTGTTTGTTTGGTCAAACCTTAACGTTTCACTGCATGATAATTATCCCTATTTATTTCTTGCTAAGCTCCGTTGTAGAGTCAAGGCAAAGAAATGCACTTAAATGCATCAAAGTGCGAAGCTGTAGTGAAGCTAATTGTGAGCAGAAACGAAAAAAAAAAAATATATATATGGAAAAAATGATGTGGTTAAGGCTTCACGTAACAAGTGGACACCACACACCAGAACGACGTTTCGGTGCAATAGGCCTTCAACGGGAACAAACATACAACACACTTACAAATACGTACTTAAAATAAAAATAAAAAATAAAATATAATAAGCGAGAACTAGAAGTTCTTTATGTTTTAGAACTACATCAAGTTCTAAATTATTAATTTTTTTAAAAAATTATTTATTTTAAACACATATTTGTTCGTGTGTTGTATGTTTAGTCTTGTCGAAGGCTTATTGCGCCGAAACGTCGTACTGATTTGTGCTGTCCATTACAGTATAGTAATATATACTAATATATTATACTCTAATAAATATAATATAAATGAACTATTGAGCTGATTATTTACATCGGGATAAATGAACAACAGAGCTGACTATTTACATCATGATGAGTGAACTACAGAGCTGACTATTTACATCAGGATAAGTGAACTACAGAGCTGACTATTTACATCAGGATAAGTGAACTACAGAGCTGACTATTTACATCGGGATAAATGAACTACAGAGCTGACTATTTACATCAGGATAAATGAACTACAGAGCTGACTATTTACATCAGGATAAGTGAACTACAGAGCTGACTATTTACATCGGGATAAATGAACTACAGAGCTGACTATTTACATAGGGATAAGTGAACTACAGAGCTGACTATTTACATCAGGATAAGTGAACTACAGAGCTGACTATTTACATCAGGATAAATGAACTACTGAGCTGACTATTTACATCAGGATAAGTGAACTACAGAGCTGACTATTTACATCAGGATAAGTGAACTACAGAGCTGACTATTTACATCAGGATAAGTGAACTACATAATTGATCAACACCAGTGGCGGACATTCACAGGAGGCAGTGGAGGCCACGACTTCTCTAATATTTTAAGAGAATACAAAACACAATCACATCCCACAATCACATCCCACAATCACATCCCACAATCACATCCCACAATCACATCCCACAATCACATCCCACAATCACATCCCACAATCACATCCCACAATCACATCCCACAATCACATCCCACCTCAATAAGTTAAATGCCGGTGTACAACCATCGACCGTACTAGGGTTCAAGTAACCTAATAATAGTTCGCACAATAATAACATCAGATGGGAGATGCAACACAAAAATAAAAAGCAGAATAGCTCAGGCCAAAATAGCATTTCAGAAAATGAACAATATCTTATGCAACAAATCTATGTCAATAAAAATGAGAAAGAGAGTTCATCGGTGCTATATGGAGCCAATTCTGACCTATGGAAGCGAATTATGGACAGTAGACAAACAAATGAAAAAACGATTAGAGGCCACAGAGATGGGATTTCTCAGAAGAATGTTGAAAGTTCCCTGGACAGCTAAAAAGACCAATGAGGAAGTTCTCAAAGAGGCCAACACAAAAAGGGAACTCCTAAAAACATCAGAAAGAAGCAATCAACATTTTTCAGGCACATCATGAGAAGAGGAAAGTTGGAATTCTTTGTTACAACTGGCAAAATAAAAGGAAAGAGAGATCGCGTGTGACAAAGAGAGAAAATACTGGATAGCTTGGTGTCATGGCATGGAAAACAGTCAACAACAGAACTGATACGATGCACTGTAGATAGAAGATTGTGGAGGGACATGATCGCCTACGCCAACCGGTATGGTACATGATGAACAATAGTTCAAATATCCTAAGCTGTTACTAATAAATAGACTTCAATGTCTATGAAGATCAAACTCACTTCACCCCTACAACGGCATCTATTGACCTTGCAATGTGTTTGAAAATTATGTTGGCCATTTCAGCAACCTGCTCTCCGTTATCATGGCACCGGAAGATTGACTAATAATATGGAGTTATATATCTTTATTGAAACATATAGAAGTAGAGCCAGTGGTGGACGACCTTATCTATCCTTATGTGTGGGTACTTTTATACGAAAAACCTACATAGATATTTATAAGTTACCTTTATTCTCCCGTTCTATAAATCTCATTAGTAGACCACAGAATTGGGGTAATAGCATAAAGGTAGATGTTATCACTTCACATGTAGCAGTTATTTATCACTTCCCAAGATGTTAACACGTCACATGTAGCAGTTATTTAACACTTCCCAAAATGTTAACACTTCACACGTAGCAGTTATTTAACACTTCCCAAAATGTTAACACTTCACATGTAACAGTTATTTACCACTTCCCACGATGTTGACACTTCACACCTAAAAGTTGCATTTCATTTACCATGAAGTTAACAGTCACACCTAACAATTACATTTCACTTACCACGATGTTAACACTTCACCATGTAAAGGTTAAGTTTCACTTACCACGATGTTAACACTTCACCATGTAAAAGTTACGTTTCACTTACCACGATGTTAACACTTCACCATGTAAAAGTTACGTTTCACTTACCACGATGTTAACACTTCACCATGTAAAGGTTACGTTTCACTTACCACGATGTTAACACTTCACCATGTAAAGGTTAAGTTTCACTTACCACGATGTTAACACTTCACCATGTAAAGGTTAAGTTTCACTTACCACGATGTTAAAACTTCACCATGTAAAAGTTACGTTTCACTTACCACGATGTTAACACTTCACCATGTAAAAGTTACGTTTCACTTACCACGATGTTAACACTTTACCATGTAAAAGTTACGTTTCACTTACCACGATGTTAACACTTCACCATGTAAAAGTTACGTTTCACTTACCACGATGTTAACACTTCACCATGTAAAAGTTACGTTTCACTTACCACGATGTTAACACTTCACCATGTAAAAGTTACGTTTCACTTACCACGATGTTAACACTTCACCATGTAAAAGTTACGTTTCACTTACCACGATGTTAACACTTCACCTTGTAAAAGTTACGTTTCACTTACCACGATGTTAACACTTCACCTTGTAAAAGTTACGTTTCACCCCCGCAGGTAGCCGGCTATTACAGCCTCAACGTACGTGTCTTTGAGTTCTTCGTCATGCTTGTGTTGCTTCCCATGGTCTGTATCCGGAATCTAAAATATCTGGCTCCCTTTTCCGCCTTCGCGAATGTTCTAACGGTTACTGGTAAGTGATTTCATTGTTTTGGGAAATTTTCTTTGCCTTTTCATGTTGCGCTTAATTGTATTTGGAAGGTGGAAGTGTGATTCTGCTTCCTAGAACAAGCACCTACTATACTGTACTCCTGTACTATTCAAATAGTAAAAAAAAAAGTAAAGTACCCCCGTCACGCCAAGTGGCGTATAGGGGTTATGGTGTTAGTGACCACAAATTTTACAGACCTTCGGCACATGATTTTTGGGGTAATGTGGTCGGTATTACGCCCGTGCTGCTTTACTATTCCAGAAAAAAATCAGGTACCCATTAAATGCTGGGTGAACCCGGAAGCCGTCTGTTGGGATTGAACCCTACCTCTTGTCCTTTGTAGTCCAGTTCACTAACTCCTGAGCTGTCGCGGCTCCCACTATTCAAATAAAAAGAAAATAACACAGGCCTAAAATAGCATTTTTTTTAAAATGAAGAAGTTATGTGCAAGTATATGTCAAAAGAAATGTTAGAGTTTATACTATATAGAGCAAATTCTGACCTATGGAAGCGAATCATAAACAGTAAAAAAAAACAACAAGAAAAAAAAAACAAATTAATTTACGATTAGCAGCCACAGAGATGGGATTTCTCAGAAGAATGTTGAAAGTTCCTTGGACAGCTAAAAAGACCAACGAGGATATTCTCAAAGAGGCCAACACAAAAAAGGGAACTTCTAAAAAATATCAGACACAAGAATCGATATTTTTCGAGTACATCGTGAGAAGAGGAAAGTTGGAATACTTGGTTACAACTGGATAAATACGGGAACGGGAAGTCGCGGACGACAAAGAGGGAAAATACTAGATAGTTTGGTTTCATGGCATGGAAAACAGTCAACAACAGAGTTGATACGATGTACTGTAGATAGAAGATTGTGGAAGGAAATTATCGCCTACGTCACCCCGTATGGCACATAGTGATGATGATGGCACTGTTCAAACGGAGCTCGTTCCTGATGAATAAGTCAATGTGAACCGTGTCCGAACGTCGTTGCAAAGACAATCATTCTTATTGTCATTGAGAAAAGTTACCTTCTATTTTCTTAACAAATTCAGTTGCTAAAAGTTCTTTAACGTACGCGGCGTGGACACGGGCTATTTGAGTATTTTATCTTGTAATCTCCAACCAGGCATGAGAGTGTAGTCCTTCAAATTCAACAACCGGGAAAGGAAACGGAAGATCCGTGGCATAATATTAGTGAACTCTTCATACTGAACTAGCAATTGGAGGAAATCTGATCATCAGAAACAGACCCTTAATGTAAAGATGTGAAGTTTTAAACTTCAGGTAATTAGAATACTTCATTTAGATATGAGATGATCATGCTCTTTCTTCCAGTTATTGCCTTCTCTGTTTGGTGCCAATGTGTCTTATTTCTGTCGGATCGTCCGGGCAGCCTCATTCATGTATTGTGCTCGCCTTCACTTTATCATCATTTATTGGACAGGTTGCGACATTTTGAATTGATTTGTACCCAATGGCTGTCATGGATTCTTGGTAGTCTGTCATCAGTAGTTCGTCGCTGTTTTCTGATTGGTTCTGATCTCCTAGAACATTTGTTCCTAGGTGTGTCCTAAACCCATTTCCACGGCGGCTGAGTAGTCTAGCGGTACGACGTCGGCAACTGGACAGGAAAATCCCCGGTTCAAATCCTACCAGAAGCGGTGATGACTTTTTAATCAGAGCAGAGTAATCCGTGTTTTATTTATGACGTCATTCCCCCTGATCTCTTGAGCAGTGAGTTTCTATGTCTAGTCTTTTCGGTTGACGGCAACAAACAGAAGGTTCCGTGTCTAAAGAACACTTGGCAGTTAAAAATCGAAAAGAGTAAGTCATATGCCGCTGCCAGGGCAAAAATCGTCAGCAGAAGTCTACCCATACAGTGGATTATAGACCGTAATACGGAGTTCGTGCATGTGGGCTAGGATTATCCTCGGATTTTCTCGAGGGAGATATTTGAGTACCTATGGGATAGCTCGGTGTGCTGTGTGGATGATCCTAACAACAAACAAACTAACAAACAAACAGTACTAAGCTACCCCAGCTTCTGCATTTGCGACCGTTGTTGATTGAGTCAATCCTCCTTGAATAATCTTGAAGGGATTTTAATCGCCAAAAAAAGAGAGACAAGAAACCATTAACAAAAAGAGAGATACTGGCTTTCTAGAAAGTTCCGAACAATCTGTCTTGAGATAAATAAGAAATGCTGTTAAGAATACGCCCTCTCCAACCGTTATGGATTGTCTCATCATCAGCATGTGCCATACCACAATCATATAATTAATAGGTTTATAATCAGCAGCATGTGACGTAGGCGATCGTGCCCTTCCACAATCTTCTATCCACAGGGCATCGTATTAATTCTGTTAAACGTATTTCATCGTGGTATCGATTCTGCTAGACGTACTTCATCTCTGAAACACTTCACATAAAGCTACACGTACGTCATCTCTGAAAAACTTCGAATAAAACTACACGTACTTCACCTCAAATGAAACACTTTAGATAAAGCTACACGTACTTCATCTCTGAAACACTTCGTATAAAACTACACGTACTTCATCTAAAAATGAAACACTTCACATAAAGCTACACGTACTTTATCTAAAATGAAACAATTCAAATGAATCTACACGTGCCTCATCTTTGAAACAATTCACATGAAACTATACTTGCCTCATGTTAGAAACAGTTCACAATGCAAGCACCTGAACACAAGAAGAAAGTGAATGTGTACGTGTTATATGGAGTACATAGATGACTATTTACAAAGGAGGGTTTATATAAATGTAGGAAGAAAACACGTAGCAGAAAAACACATACACGATACCTATCCACATGACTCTTGGTCCCACATATATACAGATGGCTCTGCTACAAATGCCACCAG
Source organism: Megaustenia siamemsis (assembly GCA_032433765.1). Taxonomy (NCBI): domain Eukaryota; kingdom Metazoa; phylum Mollusca; class Gastropoda; order Stylommatophora; family Ariophantidae; genus Megaustenia; species Megaustenia siamemsis. The sequence goes on from JAVIAB010000001.1 coordinate 9,831,139, forward strand.
AAATGGAAAGGGGGGGGGTGTTCTTGACGCTGAATAATCAGGACGAGATCACCAAGTCAATAGCTACTGGAAAATTCTCAAACAACTTTAAAGCAGAAACTGAGGCCATCAGAGATGCTGCAACACTGGCTACTCAACACAAAAATAACATGCACAATAAATTGGTGATTCTGACTGATGCACTGCCATTACTATCAGCGCCAAAAAGCCTCAAGAACAATGAATTATGAGAACAACCCTGGACCAACTATGAAATAACTTCCAGAGAGTAGTCATTCAGTGGATACCATCACACTGTAATATACACGGGAACGAACGCGCAGACAAATTAGCTAAAGAGGGAGGGAGATTACCACAAGAGAACCATCCGCTCAGTTATGATGAAGCCAAATTCATCCTCAAAGGTCAGTTCCATGAGAAATGGAAACGAGGACACCCAAAGCATAACGAGAGTGACGGATACCATCAACTATCAAGGAGGGATCAAGTCATCATACTTCGCCTACGCACTGGCCATAATAGAATGAGAAACCACATGTTCACCAAATTCAAAATAGGTACAACCAGCCTATGCCACTGTACACTGGACAATATGACTACAAAACATGTTCTACAGGATTGCCCCAGTACACAGACCTGTGAAGAGCAATGTGGTCCACGCCCACCTCCCTGGAAGAGAAACTATATGGGGCAATCGATTACCTTAAACAGAGAGCTGACTTCATGAGAGAGAGTCTGGAATCCTACTCTGATTGAGTCTTGATCGCAGAGAGAGAGAGAGAGAGAGAGAGAGAGAGAGAGAGAGAGAGAGAGAGAGAGATGAATATGTTAATGTAGGTCATGTATATGTAGATATGTAATGTAAGTTAGAAGGCATAGGCTGCCCTCCTAAATTACTTAGGCTGATAATTTCCTTCCATGAGGACATGAATGGCAAAGTCCATTTTGATGGGAGTCCATCAGAGAATTTCAAAGTCAACAAAGGAGTGAGACAGGGATGTGTCCTCGCCCCCACCCTTTTTGGTATATTCTTTGCTGCCCTCCTAAATTACACCTTCGAAAACAGCTCAGGAGATATTTACATTCGCACTAGACCAGATGGCTCACTGTTCAACCTAACACGACTAAGAGCAAAAACCAAAACAAATGTTGCCCTACATAAAGAACTTTTATTTGCTGGCGATGCAGCCCTAGTCGCTCATAGTGAGGCCACCCTACAATCGCTGATCAACAACCTGGATAAAGCATGCGACCTTTTTTCACTGTCAATTAATGTTCAGAAGACAGTAATACTAAATCAAGGTGACTTCAAACCTCTATCTATTACTCTAAAAGACTGTCCACTAGAATCAGTACAGAAATTTACATATCTTGGATCCACAGTTACGCAAACCATCTCTCTTGATGAAGAAATAAACTGTCGAATTGGTAAGGCAGCTACGACCTTCGGCAAACTCACAAAAAGGGCATGGAACAACACGAAACTAACTCAGAAGACTAAACTCCTAATATATCAAACATGTGTGCTTAGCACACTACTATATGGATCCGAAACCTGGACAACATACTCAAACCAGGAAAAAAGACTAAATGTCTTCCACATGCGATGTCTCCGCAAAATAATGCACATCAAATGGCAGGACAAAATAACCAACTTAACTGTCCTGCAACGTGCTAAGACCCTAACAATCATGTCGATGCTCAGAAGTCGAAGGCTAAGATGGCTGGGGCATGTCCAACGGATGGAAGAAAAACGCATTCCTAGGCAAATACTATATGGCGAGCTAAAACACGGAAAATGACAAATCGGCAGACCTAAACTACGATATAGAGATATCTGCAAATCATCTCTGAAAGACTTCTCCATCTGTGAAAACGACTGGCAACATCTGGCAAGTGATCGCACATCATGGAGAGCACGTATAAGGAACGGTATAACAACATTTGAGACTGTGCTAAGACAGGACTTAGAAGAGAAGAGACTCATGAAAAAGGATGGTAAACCCTGTGGACCAGCGAGCCTGACCTGTTCATTATGTGACCGCGTGTGTTTGTCAAACATTGGTAGAATTAGCCACGAGAGAAGCTGTTCGGCAAAAACAATACCTCAAAAAAATACGCAATAGCCTCCACTAGACCGTCTGACAAGACGAAAAGGGCCATATAATGTAAGTCATGTATATGTAGATATGTAATGTAGGTCATGTATATGTAGATATGTAATGTAGGTCATGTATATGTAGATATGTAATGTAGGTTATGCATATGTAGATATGTAATGCATTAACAATTTGATACAAGAATTTAGTCGTTAGTCAGCTCATGTAATAGTCATTGTTGGTTGATGTACAAGCCTCATGACATATTAATCGTAGATCGTTTTCCTAGCAGTAGAAACAGGCATATAAATGCAATGCTGCGGTAAAGCTGTTTTGTTTTGTCCCTGTTTTCTAAAGAAATCCGCTTCTTGACCGAAACGTCATATATTTTGTATTGTCCTTTTTTTTCGTAAAGCTGTCATCTTGTAGGAGTGTACGTTACACCATCATCATCATCGAGTGCCATCTTAGCATCGAAGGTTGGCTACCATGGAGTGCCATTCTGCTCTGTCTCTTGCTTTGATGGCACAGGTTGTCATAGGTTGACTTGTCCATCTTTTCATGTTACTCGTCCATGTTTGTCTTGTTCTGCCTCTGCCTCTTTTACCTTGGTACGTTACTCCCCACCTTTTTTCTAGAAAACGTGTATTATTAATCCTGAATATAAAAATGGACCCCTGACTTGCAGATTTAGAAATAACAAGAGCAGCAAATATGAGCCAAAGATCTACTTGGCTAATTCAAGACTACTATTGTCAGGGTAAAACAAATATATCAAATCATTACTGCACGGAATGCTACACGATTGTACATTTTAGATACAGATGAGGGCATTAACAGGTCGTAGACTTGCAGAATATTCCAATAAGGCAAGACGCTTCATATCTTGAGAGTCTTGCACGTTAGCCATCGATCCAAGGATATGTTCTTGAATATAACCGGGAGTGTTTGTTATACATTCATTGTTCGATTGATATGCGTACGATGTCATTAATGGGTGGCGGCCTGTGTGGTACAGACATCGAGAAGATAACTGGAAGCTAAATATGTTATCAACAAAGTTGTGGGAATAGTAGATTTGTATAGAAGAACAAACACGAAGATTCTTGGAGTAGTCAAGTGTCATTTATCTTCTGTATTGCTACCAACAGCGGGGCTGAATTTATCTTCTTTATTGTTACCAACAGCGGGGCTGCAATTATCTTCTTTATTGTTACCAACAGCGGGGCTGCATTTATCTTCTTTATTGTTACCAACAGCGGGGCTGCATTTATCTTCTTTATTGTTACCAACAGAGGGGCTGCATTTATCTTCTTTATTGTTACCAACAGTGGGGCTGCATTTATCTTCTTTATTGTTACCAACAGCGGGGCTGCATTTATCTTCTTTATTGTTTACCAACAGCGAGACTTCATTTATCTTCTTTATTGTTTACCAACAGCGGGACTTCATTCATCTTCTTTATTGTTACCAACAGCGGGACTGTATTATGTTCTTTATTGTTTACCAACAGCGGGGCTGTATTATGTTCTTTATTGTTACCAACAGCGGACTGCATTATGTTCTTCATTGTTTACCAACAGCGGGGCTGCATTTATGTTCTTTATTGTTACCAACAGCGGGACTGCATTATGTTCTTTATTGTTACCAACAGCGGACTGTATTATGTTCTTTATTGTTTACCAACAGCGGGGCTGCATTTATGTTCTTTATTGTTACCAACAGCGGGACTGCATTATGTTCTTTATTGTTACCAACAGCGGACTGCATTATGTTCTTCATTGGTTACCAACAGCGGGGCTGCATTTATGTTTTTTATTGTTACCAACAGCGGAGCTGCATTTATGTTCTTTATTGTTTACCAACAGCGGAGCTGCATTATGTTCTTTATTGTTTACCAACAGCGGAGCTGCATTATGTTCTTTATTGTTTACCAACAGCGGGGCTGCATTATGTTCTTTATTGTTTACCAACAGCGGAGCTGCATTATGTTCTTTATTGTTTACCAACAGCGGGGCTGAATTTATCTTCTTTATTGTTACCAACAGCGGAGCTGCATTATGTTCTTTATTGTTTACCAACAGCGGGACTGCATTATGTTCTTTATTGTTTACCAACAGCGGGCTGCATTGTGTTCTTTATTGTTTACCAACAGCGGGGCTGCATTATGTTCTTTATTGTTTACCAACAGCGGGGCTGCATTATGTTCTTTATTGTTTACCAACAGCGGAGCTGCATTTATCTTCTTTATTGTTTACCAACAGCGGAGCTGCATTATGTTCTTTATTGTTTACCAACAGCGGGACTGCATTATGTTCTTTATTGTTTACCAACAGCGGGGCTGCATTATGTTCTTTATTGTTTACCAACAGCGGGGCTGCATTATGTTCTTTATTGTTTACCAACAGCGGGGCTGCATTATGTTCTTTATTGTTTACCAACAGCGGGGCTGCATTATGTTCTTTATTGTTTACCAACAGCGGGGCTGCATTATGTTCTTTATTGTTTACCAACAGCGGGGCTGCATTATGTTCTTTATTGTTTACCAACAGCGGGGCTGCATTATGTTCTTTATTGTTTACCAACAGCGGAGCTGCAAAGGGTAGATAACTGAATGGATTATTAATCTCAATTTGTTCGATCGATTTTTGGTACAGCGACGTCATTTTTCACTGCTGTTTCTCACTAATGTTTTAGTTTATTTGTTCATTTGTGTCTTTCTGGGAAGACAAAATACATAATCTTCTTCTATTCTACAATCAAATTAGACGAAGCTGTATCTGAAGATATACAAACATTGATGGTCAAATATTACATCTCCCAAGACTCTCGGATATACCAATTGTGTGTTTTTGTGAGCACAAATATATACTTTAGTTACAAGTTTTAATTCGTGCTTGCGCACGCGCGTGTGTGTGGGCATGTGTGTGTGTGTGTGTGTGACACACAAATTCAAACCACTTTTATAAAATTCCGATTTTAAGAATGGGAGGAATGTATTAAGCTCATAATATTTTCATCTAAAAATGCAGTAAAATTTCCAATATGGAACTAAAATGTCACTTTTGAGTTGAAAACAAACAGCTGTGTATTGTTTTAGATTTGCATCAATCAGGGAACACTGATCAGTTACCACTAAGTCCACATCATGGTGCCAGAATTGCATGAATCTGGAAATGCAGCCGTTGTGTTCAGTGTCAAGCGTTTAACGTGATGGCATTTCTTTGGTATCTTCCTATTTCTGAATCAAGGAATCAGGACTTTCATGTTTAATTTGAGAGAAGTGTTCACAGCACACAGGAGGACCTAGGACCAGGTTCACAGGTGTTTACTTTTATGGTTTGACTACCGACTTGTTGGTCAGACCTTTTATTAGTCAGAACTTTTATTGGTCAGACCTTTTATTGGTCAGACCTTTTATTGGTCAGACCTTTTATTGGTCAGACCTTTGTGGGTCAAACATTTTGTTGGTCAAACCTTTTGTTAGTGAGACCTTTGTAGGTCAAACATTTTGTTGGTCAAACCTTTTATTGGTCAGACCTTTGTAGGTCAAACATTTTGTTGGTCAAACCTTTTATTGGTCAGACCGTTGTGGGTCAAACATTTTGTTGGTCAAACCTTTTGTTAATCAGACCTTTGTAGGTCAAACATTTTGTTGGTCAAACCTTTTATTGGTCAGACCTTTGTAGGTCAAACATTTTGTTGGTCAAACCTTTTATTGGTCAGACCTTTGTAGGTCAAACATTTTGTTGGTCAAACCTTTTATTGGTCAGACCTTTGTAGGTCAAACATTTTGTTGGTCAAACCTTTTGTTGGTAAGACCTTTGTAGGTCAAACATTTTGTTGGTCAAACCTTTTGTTGGTAAGACCTTTGTAAGTCAAACATTTTGTTGGTAAAACCTTTTGACTGCCTGACAAACACTTGAGATCAATAGTCCTGAATGTGCTTCATTATAATCAGTACACTGCCAACTGTAGTGTCTGTTTGGAGAGGGTTCACAGACTTCAAGTTGTCTTTTAGAGAATGTGTATGTTTTGTTGGGTAATGGGATTAATCTCAGCCTGTACAAATAGTTGTTTAGTCTGTGCTGTTCTGTTCTGATGTGGAGCAGGGTCACTTGTTCTTTTCGTTCAGAATAGTTTGTTAGTCAAACCTTTTGTCGGTCACAAATTTCATTGGTCAGGATCGTTTATTGATCAAACACTTTGTTGGTCAGACCTTTTATTGATCAAATCCTTTGTTGGTCAGACCTTTTGTTGGTCAAATCTTTGGTTGGTCAGACCTTTTATGGTCAAACCTTTTGTTGGTCAAACCCTTTGATGGTCAGTCCCTTTTTTTGGTCAGACCTTTTGTTGGTCAGATCTTTTTATTGATCAAACCTTTTGTTGGTCAAACGTTTTGTTGGTCAAACCTTTTGTTGGTCTGACATTTTGTTGTTCAAACCTTTTGTTGGCCAGACCTTTTGTTGATCAAACCATTTGTTGGTCAGACCTTTTGTTGGTCAAAACTTTTGTTGGTCAACCATTTTGTTGGCCAAACCTTTTTAAGTCAAACAATTTGTTGCTCAAACCTTTTGTTGGTCAGACATTTTGTTGGTCAGCCTTTTATTGGCCAGACCTTTTGTTTGTCAAGCCTTTTTTTGGTTAGATCTTTTGTTGGACAGACCATTTGTTGGTCAAACCTTTTGTTGGTCACTCCTTTTATTGGCCAGATTTTTGTTTGTCAAGCCTTTTGTTGGTCTAACCTTTTGTTGGTCAGACCTCATTATTCCTAACTTTTTTCTCAGTTCTTCATTTCTGATCTTATCTCTCAGACTGTTTCCGATCGTTCATGTAGCAAATTGAATCTCAGTAGAGGCTGTTTTTCTTATTGTTCTTACATCTAGGGCCAAGTAATAGCAGTACAACATAACATTAGGGTGAAGATTGCAGTTTAGAATACCCGTTTTTGCCTCTAAAGTTATTTCCTTGTTTGACACGAGGGATATATGTTTCTCCGAATAACTTGTCATTAGTCATGCAGACTGCTTGTTTTCATTGTGAGGGAATTTAGTTATCCTGTAGAACAGGAAGTAGCTGTAGCAGTAAGAATGTTCAGCTTTCGATAGAGCTTCCACTGGGTTGGAAGAAGTGTTTGTGTTTAAAGCTTAAGCTGAATAGTAATATAAATGTAATATTCGTTACATTACAATAACTATAATTGTAAAGTTATATATCTCATTTGGCAAATGCGCGTTACATATGATATTAAGATGAATACAGTCGCCAACTGTTGAAGATATAGTTGTATCTTTCCTCATTTTATCGTTCCATTCCTCTCTCACTGATTTTATCTATGCGATTAAAATATTTTTATATATTGTTCCACACTGCAAGTTCCATGTTTTAAAATTATCTTTTCTATGACAACGCAAGGTTTGGTCATCATCATCCAGTATATAGTCCGAGGACTTCCCAGCACGTCATCATTGCCAGTCTTTAGTTCCATGACCAAGATACCGCTCTTCTTTGGAACAGCAATCTTTACAGTCGAAGGCATTGGATTGGTAGGTTTGTGTGTGTGTGTTATCAGCATCAGTCTTGGCTTCCACGTGCCATGATTGGGGTAATTGGTGGTCTAGGAGTAAGACGTTGGTCTTGAAGTGTTATGATTGGCGGACTGGGTGGTCTAGGGGTAAGACGTTGGTCTTCAAGCGTTATGATTGGGGGACTGGGTGGTCTAGGGGTAAGACGTTGGTCTTCAAGTGTCATGATTGGGGTAATGGGTGGTCTTGGGGTATGACGTTGGTCTTCAAGCGTTATGATTGGGGGACTGGGTGGTCTAGGGGTAAGACGTTGGTCTTCAAGTGTCATGATTGGTGGATTGTGTGGTCTATGACTACGGCATTGACCTTTAAGTGTCATGATTGGTGGAGTGTGTGGTCTAGGGGTGAGACGTTGACCTTGAAGTGTCATGATTGGTGGAGTGTGTGGTCTAGGGGTGAGACGTTGACCTTGAAGTGTCATGATTGGTGGAGTGTGTGGTCTAGGGGTGAGACGTTGACCTTCAAGTGTCATGATTGGTGGAGTGTGTGGTCTAGGGGTGAGACGTTGACCTTCAAGTGTCATGATTGGTGGAGTGTGTGGTCTAGAGGTGAGACGTTGACCTTCAAGTGTCATGATTGGGGAAAGGACATTCTGATGCTTTATATCTGACGCCTTGTATACTGCATTAGCGTCCTCGGAGGTTGCATTTGATGTGCCAACACGTTGAGTTAACCACAATTTTCTCCATCGTTTCCTGATATCCGACGTTGGAATGTTATCCCTTCCCAGCCTGTGATCACTCATTTTCTTCCTTGTCTATCTCTCCGACTTTCACCTGTCATTGCTCCCTATCAAATGGTGCTGGCCTGGCATTTAGATCCTGTCATAGCATACATACTTCCTTCCTGATGTAAGAAGTTCTTCTTTTCACCATTCTATTGACGATAATTTTGACAATTTTCTCGTTTGTTATATTCTTTTTTTTCTCCCAGCTCCCTCTGGAGCATAGGCCTTCAACAAACACTTTCCAACCCGTTCTGTTTTTTGCCATTCTTTTCAGATCGTTCCATGTCTTCTCCATCCTCTTCATCTCTGCCTCCACGTACCTTCTCCAAGTATATTTTAGTCCACCTCTTTGTCTCCTTCCCTGGTGATTTCAAAGAAGGGCTTGTCGTGTAATACTCTCAGTTGACTTCCGTAGTGTGTGTCTTATATTTGTCGTGTAATACTTTCAGTTGACTTCCGTAGTGTGTGTCTTATACTTGTCGTGTAATACTTTCAGTTGACTTCCGTAGTGTGTGTCTTATACTTGTCGTGTAATACTCTCAGTTGACTTCCGTAGTGTGTGTCTTATACTTGTCGTGTAATACTCTCAGTTGACTTCCGTAGTGTGTGTCTTATACTTGTCGTGTAATACTCTCAGTTGACTTCCGTAGTGTGTGTCTTATACTTGTCGTGTAATACTCTCAGTTGACTTCCGTAGTGTGTGTCTTATACTTGTCGTGTAATACTTTCAGTTGACTTCCGTAGTGTGTGTCTTATACTTGTCGTGTAATACTCTCAGTTGACTTCCGTAGTATGTGTCTTAACCAGCGCCATCGTTTTTGTCATATCTCTTTCTCCACTGGTTTTTTTACTGGTATTTTGGGGAACAGGCAAAGAAATGCAGAGCTGCGGTAAAGCTGGTAGAAAGGAGCCAGTAGTGGGGTCAAACGTACACTCCTACAAAGTAGGGTGATTGCTTTACAAGAGGAACACAACATAACACTGACGTTTCAGCCTATATGCGGCTTTCTTCATAAAACAAGAACAACGACAACAAATGATGAATTTGACTAATCTCTCCCAATCATCCTAGATGTAACAGTATTTATGCTGTGCTTCATCGTTTGTTGTTGTTCTCGTTTTCAAAAGAAGGCCGCATGTAGGCAGAAACTTAAGTATTTTGTTGTGCTCCTTTTTTGTAAAGCTGTCACTATACCTTTGTTGGAGTGTACGTTACACCCCACTACTGGCTCCTGACTAATACTTTCCTTGTTTGTGATATTGCCTCTGTAACAGTTTCCAAGAGACTTCAGGTAAAACCTGCATGGAAGCTACGTTCAAACTTTAACAAAACATAGCTCCAGCACCCAAGTAACACCCACACGACATCCATGTCTCTTTCCGACCAGGTCCTGCCTTTAAGGAACACCATGTTGCGCCCTCAGGACTTTGGGGGCTGGGCTGGGGTCCTGAACCTGGGCATGACTAGCATCGTCTGCCTGTACGCTACCGTTGGTTTCTATGGTTACCTCAAGTTTGGTGATAGTATTGCCAGCAGTATAACCCTCAGTTTACCGGACGAAATGTAAGTACCAATGTTATAATCAACGTTTAAACAAATACCATAATTACTACCACACCAACTACGTCTACTACTATTGCTATCACCACCACTGATACTATAACTACTGCTACTACTAAAACTACTACAAATACCACTACTACCATTACTAAGGTTCCAATGGTATTACATCTACATCAGGTACAGCTACTACAACTACTAATACTACTCATCATCATCATTGAGTGTCGTCTCCGCATCGAAGGTTGGCTACCTTGGAGTGTCATTCCACTCTGTCTCTTCCTTTGATGGTGCAGATTGTCATAGGCTGACTAGCCCATCTTTTGATGCTTCTCATCCATGTTAGTCTTGGTCTGCCTCTACCTTTTTTACCTTGTATTTTCCCTTCCCATATTACTTTTAGTAGACTGCTTTGTCTTTTAACATGCCCCAAAAATTCATTTGTCTTGTTCTAATTGTGTTTAATAGCTCTCTTTTCATTTTTAGTTGTTTTAAAACTTCATTGTTTGTTTTCTTTTCTTTCCATCCAATTCTACCTATTCTTCTATAAATCCACATTTCAAAGTAATACTACCACTACCATTATAAACTCTACTACCTATACTGTTACTAATAGTACTACCTCTACAACTGCTACTACTTCAGCTACTGCCACTTGTACTACTATCATCACCACTAATGGGAGCCGCGATAGCTCAGTGGTTAGTGAACTGGACTACAAAGGACAAGAGGTAGGGTTCGATCCCAACCGACGGCTTCCAGTTCACCCAGCCTTTAATGGGTACGGGATTTTTTTTTTTCTGGGAAAGTAAATCGGCACGGGCGTAATACCGACCACATTACCCCAAAAATCATGTGCCGAAGGTCTGTAAATGTATGGTCACTAACACTATATTTCCTATACGCCACTTGGCGTGACGGGGATACTTTACTTTTACTTTACTTTTTATCACTACTAATGCTGCTACATATACTACTACTACTATTACTATAACTTCTACTGCTACACCCACTATTAATGCTACTATGTGTATTACTATATCTCATACTAATACTGCCCCACTAATACACATACCCATACTACTACTACTACTACTACTACTACTACTACTACCAATACTAATACTACTACTACCACCACTACTACTAATACTACCACTACTACTACTAATACAACTACTACTACCACCACTACTACTACTAGTACCACTACTAATACTACTACTACCACTACTACTACTACTACCGCCACTGCCACTAATAATACTACTACTACCAATACTACTACTACTACTACTACTACCACTACTGCCACTACTACTACTACTACCACTACTACCACTACTACTACTACTAGTACCACTACTAATACTACTACTACCACTACTACCACTACTACTACTACTACTACCACTACTACCACTACTACCACTACTACTACTACTAGTACCACTACTAATACTACTACTACCACTACTACCACTACTACTACTACTACTACCACTACTACCACTAATACCACTACTACTACTACTAGTACCACTACTAATACTACTACTACCACTGCCACTACCACTACTACTACTACTAGTACCACTACTAATACTACTACTACCACTGTCACTACCACTTCTACCACCTCTGCTACTACCACTACTAATACTACTACTACCACTACTACTACCACTACTACTACTAATACTACTAATACTACTACTGCCACTACAAATACTACAACTAATAACATTACCACTTACAATACATAACAATGACCACTAACCTTGCAGGCTGTACGTGTCTGTCAGACTGATTTTTGCAATCTCCATTCTGATAACGTACAACATCCAGTTCTATGTCCCGATGACTCTACTGTGGCCCCGGATTCTGAGGCGTTTAAAGAGGGAGGAGTTTCGCAAATATGGGGAGTTTGTGTTCCGTATGGCAGTCGTCATCTTCACATGTAAGTGGCGGGATATCATATATAGCGTGATAAAGTGTATTGATGTGATTTCTAGTGTGAAAAAGTGTATTGATGTGATCTCTAGTGTGATAAAGTGTGGGGATGTCGACTCTAGTGTGAAAAAGTGTATTGATGTGATCTCTAGTGTGATAAAGTGTGGGGATGTCGACTCTAGTGTGATAAAGTGTATTGATGTGATCACTAGTGTGATAAAGTGTATTGATGAGATTTCTAGTGAGATAACGTGTGGGGATGTTGTTTCTAGTGTGATAAAGTGTATTAATGTGAGCTCTAGTGTGATAAAGTGTATTGATGTGATCTCTATTGTGATAAAGTGTATTGATATGATCTCTAGTGTGATAAAGTGTATTGATGTGGTCTCTAGTGTGATAAAGTGTATTGATGTGATCTCTAGTGTAATACAATGAATTATGATCACTAGTGTGATAACGTATATTGATGTGATCTCTAGTGTGAAAAAGTGTATTGATATGATCTCTAGTGTGATAAAGTGTATTGATGTGATCTTTAGTGTGATAAAGTGTATTGATGTGATTTCTAGTGTGATAAAGTGTATTGATGTGATTTCTAGTGTGATAAAGTGTATTGGTGTGGTCTCTAGTGTGATAAAGTGCATCGATGTGATCTTTAGTGTGATAAAGTGTATTGATGTGATTTCTAGTGTGATAAAGTGTATTGTTGTGATTTCTAGTGTGATAAAGTGTATTGATGTGATTTCTAGTGTGATAAAGTGTATTGATGTGATTTCTAGTGTGATAAAGTGTATTTAAGTGATCTCTAGTGACAAGGTGTATTTATTTGATCTCTAGTGTGATAAAGTGTATTGAAGTGATTTGTAGTGTGACATATAATATATGCCATACGATATATGACATAAAATATATTTATGTGATCTCTAGTGTTATAAAATGTGTTGATGTGATCTCTAATGTAATAAAATGCGTTGATGTCATCTTTTGTGTAATAAAGTGTGTTGATGTGATCTCTAGTGTAATAAAGTGTGTTGATGTGATCTCTAGTGTAATACAGTATGTTGATGATGTGTATCTAGTGCAATACAGTGTGTTGATGCGTATCTAGTGTAATACAGTGTGTTGATTTGTATCTAGTGTAATACAGTATGTTGATGTGTATCTAATGCAATACAGTGTGTTGATGTGATCTCTAGTGTAATACAATGTATTGATGTGTATCTAATGTAATACAGTGTGTTAATGTGTATCTAGTGTAATACAGTGTGTTAATGTGTATCTAGTGCAATACAGTGTGTTGATGTGTATCTAGTGTAATACAGTGTGTTGATGTGTTTCTAGTGGAATACAGTATGTTGGTCTGATCTCTAATAAAGTGTATTGATGTGATCTCTAGTGTGATAAAGTTCGTTGATGTGGTCTCTAGTGTGATAAAGTACGTTGCTTTGATCTCTAGTGTGATATAGTTCGCTGATTTGATCTCTAGTGTGATAAAGTTCGTTGATTTGATCTCTAGTGTGATAAAGTTCGCTGATTTGATCTCTAGTGTGATAAAGTTCGTTGATTTGATCTCTAGTGTGATAAAGTTCTCTGATTTGATTGATCTCTAGTGTGATAAAGTACGTTGCTTTGATCTCTAGTGTGATATAGTTCGCTGATTTGATCTCTAGTGTGATAAAGTTCGTTGATTTGATCTCTAGTGTGATAAAGTTCGTTGATTTGATCTCTAGTGTGATAAAGTTCGTTGATTTGATCTCTAGTGTGATAAAGTTCGTTGATTTGATCTCTAGTGTGATAAAGTTCGTTGATTTGATCTCTAGTGTGATAAAGTTCGTTGATTTGATCTCTAGTGTGATAAAGTTCGTTGATTTGATCTCTAGTGTGATAAAGTTCGTTGATTTGATCTCTAGTGTGATAAAGTTCGCTGATTTGATCTCTTGTGTGATAAAGTTCGCTGATTTGATCTCTTGTGTGATAGAGGTCGTTGATGTGATCTATTGTGTGAAAACGTGTATTGATGTGATCTCTAGTGTGTTGTAACTACAGTAGTGTGATCTTTCTTCCTCTCCTTCACCTGCTTCTCTTCTTATTCACTTCATCTGGTACCCATTCACGTGTCAAGGAAGATACAAAGTTTTAGTTCTCACCCTTCACGATTCTAAATTGATGTTGTTGTAGCGTTTCTTTGATGTTGGCTGTCCATCTTACTCTGGGCCTGTCTTTTGCTCTTCTCCCTTCTTCTCTTTAATTGTATGTTTTGTATTGTAAGAGATCACACGGTATTTTTTCTAGTGAAGCAAACCAGTTTATTTGCTGTTCCTGTGTGTTGTTTAATGCTGACTTTTCTTCTTATGGCCTCGTTTCTGATTTTGTCTTTTCGTGTCACTCCAAGAGCATTTCTCAGACATCTAACCTGTGTGGTGACAAGCTTCTTTTTCCTTTTATGTTTAGTCGTAAGTGACCATGTTTGGCACTGATAGCACAATATGGGAATTAATATACTCTGTATAAGATGTTTCTTGGTGGCAAAAGGTATTGCTTTTTGTTGAAGTATAGGGATGTGATCTGTAATGTGATGTAAGTGCATAGATGGGATCTGTAATGTGATGTAAGTGTATAGATGGGATCTGTAATGTGATGTAAGTGTATAGATGGGATCTATAATGTGATGTAAGTGTATAGATTGGATCTGTAATGTGATGTAAGTGTATAGATGGGATCTATAATGTGATTTAAGTGTATAGATTGGATCTGTAATGTGATGTAGGTGTATAGTGGGGATCTATAATGTGATGTAAGTGTATAGATTGGATCGGTAATGTGATGTAAGTGCATAGATGGGATGTGTAATGTGATGTAAGTGCATAGATGGGATCTGTAATGTGATGTAAGTGCATAGATGGGATCTGTAATGTGATGTATGTGTATAGACGGGATATGTAATGTGATGTAAGTGTACAGATGTGATCTGTAATGTGATATAAGTTCATAGATGTGATTCGTAATGTGTTGTAAGTGAATACATCTGATCTGTAATGTGATTTAAGTGTATAGACGGGATATGTAATGTGATGTAAGTGTACAGATGTGATCTGTAATGTGATGTAAGTTCATAGATGTGATTCGTAATGTGATGTAAGTGAATACATCTGATCTGTAATGTAATGTAAGTGTAAATGTGTAACCAATTATATGATGTAAATATAGAAAGGAAGATTATCTCTAATTTTATGTAAATATAGGTGTTGTTTTGTTGTCCTTGATGTAATACAAATTCGTGATAATATTTATTATAATACAAAAGTAAACCACAAATATAATGGTCTCATATCTCACATACTTTCTTCTACAGATGGCGCCTCAGCAGCTATCCCGCACATCGATCTCCTCATTTCACTGATTGGTTCGTTTGCCTGCTCGTTTCTGGCGCTCATTTTGCCTGCTCTTATAGAAACGGTTACATTGATTAAGGAGGATCAGCCCCTACCAATTCACACTGTGATTAAAGATGCTTTGATTTTTGTTTTCGGTATATTCGGCACTGTCATTGGTACATACACATCCATAAAAGCAATTGTCGAAACTTATTAATTTAGCGAATAGAAAAGTATAGTAATAATTTATATATTCTTAACGAAATAAAATTTTAATATTAATTTATAATAAAATATGTAATAAAACATATGTAAATATTATATTTTTTAAATGTTAAAAATGTTAATGCTAATGTGACAAGAATTGCTTTAGCTCTGGTTTTCGGGGCAGCCTTGGTGGCTGAGTGGTTAGTATGCTTGCTTCCTGGTCAATAAGGCCCGGTTTCATTTCCCAGAAGTGGCGATTTATTTTCGGACTGACAACGCTCCCAGGTTCACCTAGCCTCTAAAAATTAATGGGGCTTAACCAGAGAATTTTCTGGAAAGTAAGGCGACCTGACATGATACCGACCACATCACCAAAAATTGCACCGTGGTTATAGAAAAATATGGTCACTAACACCATATTCCCAATACGCCTAGCAAGCCAAGGGGAGGTAACATATTCTTCAATTTCAAATATTTCTATGTGACTCCACAGTCACATGTATACAACATTCAAGATCGGCACCTCAACTACTTGTGCCTCAACTACTTGTGGACAGGCGCCCCAGACTGATGAACACATACTTCAAGACTGCACTGACTATAATAGACTACGGGAAATCTATTGGCCAATAGATACAACACTACAGACAAAACTATATGGACCCCAGAGAATTACAAAAGACAGTAAAATTTATACAGGAAACGACATTGCAGATACAGACAATACTTTAGGTTAACGAAAGATAGATAGATAAATAGAGATTTCTGTCTCACTGTTGAATAAGAAGAAAAATATGTTTTAATGAATCAACGATAAGAATGTTGAAGTGTTTATATGGTTTCGTTTTTCTTCCTGTCCTCATTTTCTCACACGTTTATTCATTAATTTAAGATGTTTTAATACACAATTTGTAAAAGACTTTGATGTATATACATGATTATAGTAAATAGCTGCCAGCTTGAGTGTTCATGTAAGGAAACAGATAGGAAAGACAATAGAGAAACCAGCCCTGGGAATAACAATGGAGATAGAGACGAATATAAACTATAGGGCACTCTTGGGAGAATGACAACGGACCGACGAGTTTAGTTCCATTTATTTGATGTCATTACTTCTATGTCGGCAACTCTATACTCTATCTGTCCGTCACTACAGAAAGTTGGTGGTCGAGTGAATTAAAATCAAATCTCCAATGTTGTTGTTGTTGTTGTTGTTGTTGCAACAACAAAATCTCCAATCAAAATGTACGCAGATTCGATTCACAATAACATTAAAATAAAAATAAAAAAGTAATTTTCCTTCATCTTGGTTGAAACAAAAACTCATACATTCATACACCCCGTGCCGACTGCACTGGGCATGCGTCCATTATTATTAAGCTCAACAGAAAATTGCCAGCACACACCAGAAATTGGATAACAGTCGCGCGGAACGGTAGGCGGGTCAAGGACAAGACACAGATTTCATAAATGAGATGATTCGTTTGAAAGATGTCCAAGCTATACATCATGTAACTGCGGCCCAACATTACTCTACACTGGAAACTATACTTTTATGTTAAAATAAACTGGTATATCATGTTAACTATATTTTTTAAAATCCCATTTATCATACTTTTAAATGTCGCAGTAATCATACTTTCAAATGTCGCATTAATCATACATTCAAATGTCGCATTAATCATATTTTCAAATGATCCATTAATCATACTTTCAAATGTCGCATTAATCATACTTTCAAATGTCTCATTAATCATACTTTCAAATGTTTCATTAATCATACTTTCAAATGTCTCATTAATCGTACTTTTAAATATATCATTAATAATACTTTCAAATGTTGCATTAATCATACTTTCAAATGTCGCATTAATCATACTTTTAAATGTCTCATTAATCATACTTTCAAATGTCGCATTAATCATACTTTCAAATCTCTCATTAATCGTACTTTTAAATATATCATTAACCACCAAACTTGTAAATGCCCCATTTATTATACTTTGAAATGCAAAATGTATCGTACTTGTAAATGTCCCTTTAACTATACTCTTAAGTCTCCCATTAATCAAACTTGTAAATGTCCCATTAACTATACTCTTAAGTCTCCCATTAATCAAACTTGTAAATGTCCCATTAACTATACTCTTAAGTCTCCCATTAATCAAACTTGTAAATGTCCCATTAACTATACTCTTAAGTCTCCCATTAATCAAACTTGTAAATGTCCCTTTAACTATACTCTTAAGTCTCCCATTAATCAAACTTGTAAATGTCCCATTAACTATACTCTTAAGTCTCCCATTAATCAAACTTGTAAATGTCCCATTAACTATACTCTTAAGTCTCCCATTAATCAAACTTGTAAATGTCCCATTAACTATACTCTTAAGTCTCCCATTAATCAAACTTGTAAATGTCCCATTAACTATACTCTTAAGTCTCCCATTAATCAAACTTGTAAATGCCCCATTTATTATACTTTGAAATGCAAAATGTATCGTACTTGTAAATGTCCCTTTAACTATACTCTTAAGTCTCCCATTAATCAAACTTGTAAATGTCCCATTAACTATACTCTTAAGTCTCCCATTAATCAAACTTGTAAATGTCCCTTTAACTATACTCTTAAGTCTCCCATTAATCAAACTTGTAAATGTCCCTTTAACTATACTCTTAAGTCTCCCATTAATCAAACTTGTAAATGTCCCATTAACTATACTCTTAAGTCTCCCATTAATCAAACTTGTAAATGTCCCATTAACTATACTCTTAAGTCTCCCATTAATCAAACTTGTAAATGTCCCATTAACTATACTCTTAAGTCTCCCATTAATCACACTTGTAAATGTCCCATTAACTATACTCTTAAGTCTCCCATTAATCACACTTGTAAATGTCCCATTAACTATACTCTTAAGTCTCCCATTAATCACACTTTTAAATGTCCCAATAACTACGCTTTCTAAGCGTCTTATTAGCTATACTTTAGAGCTCCATTTAAACATACTCTTAATACATTCACAATACTTTTAAACATCCCATTTACTATACTTTTAAATATCACATTTACTATACTTATTAATGTCCCAATTTCTGTACTTTTGAACATCCCATTTACTATACTTTTTAATGTCCCATTTACTATACTCCTGAACATCCCATTTACTATACTTTTTAATATCCCATTTACTATACTTTTTAATATCCCATTTACTATACTTTTAAATGTCCCATTCGCCACACATTTAAATGTCCCATTAACTATACTTTAAGCTCTACAACGTTTTCCTTGTATTTACTTAAAGCGTTTTGTCAAGAATTAACGAAGGACACAAATTACATATAATCTCGAATGTGCTGTGATGTGGTACTTCACAAATCTGACAAGTCCAATCATTTTAACAACAAGACAGTTCTGGACTGAACAAGTTAAAGGTGTTCCCCAGACCCGGAAGTAATTACCAGTTATAGAAACGTACCAATAGTTTTGATCACGTCTCGAATTATCGATTTTTTTCTAGACATCACGTTGGCTAAAATTAAAGCAAAAGAAATGTACTTCTTCTTTTTTTCTTCTTTCTTTCCTCATTTGCCTTTCAGCGTCGAGGGGAGATATAATTTGCGGTCTTTTGCTCTTCTGTTCGCCTCTACTGCTGTTATGTTTCCTAGTGCTTCTAGTATTCCGTCAATCCATCTTTTTCGTGGTCGACCCTTGGGTCTGGTATTTACAGTTTTGTGTGTGTGTTTTTTATTTTTATTTTTTATTGTTCCTGATAAAGGCCTATTGAGCCGAAACGTTGTTTAGTCTGTGTCGTCCACTTGTCACGTAAAGCTTCTTACATACCATTTTTTTATTTTTTTATTTTTTTATTTTTCCTTTTCTGGTATTCTCGCAACGTTTATCGAGGGCCCGTTGTGTTGTGTTTTGATCTTTCTGCCGTGTCACGTGGCCAAACCATTTTATCTGTTGTTTCTTTATATATTCTATGGCGGGAGCAATTCCTAGTCTTTTTCTTAGTTCTTAATTTCTGATCTTATCTCTCAGACATAAGAGATAAGATTTCCTGTCATTCGTCTAACACATTTCATCTCTGTAGATGTTATTTTTCTTATTGTTATTGCATCTAAAGGTCCAGGTCTGGCATTGGTAGCACAACGTTGGGATGAAGTTTGTATTGTATAGTGCTCGTTTTGCCTCTAGAGTTATTTCCTTGTTGGACAATAGTGGCGATAACTGTCCAGTGATTTGACAAGCTTTGATGCATCTTGATTCTGTCTCTGCTGTTTGTGAATTATTGTTTGTCACTTATCTTTCTAAGTATTTGTTTAAAGAAATGTACATTTTGTAAAAATAAATAATAATAATTCTCTTCTACTTCTTCCTGTTCTTCTCTCCCCCCCCCTTTTTTTTTCTCCTTAGCTACAGAATAACTAAACAGATAAATGGCACACACTATTTGTAGAGCAACAACAAAATCTGCCTATTTTGCACGGTTCGTGGCTATTCACCATATGGTGCCCCAAGTCTGGCTCATACTGTTCATCTGTCCACTCTTTCCTTGCCATCCTTCTTCTCTCGGAGTCAACGTTTATTTCTTGTGCTCACTTCCTAATATTTCTGAACAGCGACCTAGCCTGTTCCAACTTCTTCCTGTTATCATGGCATGCAACAGTGGTGGACTGGGTAGTCTAGAGGGCGGACGTCGATCTTAGGACAGGCAGGACTCGGGTTCAAAGACCATCAGAAGTGGTGATGATTTTTTTTTTTTTCAAAATTAGGAAAAATGAATCCGTAGTTTCCTTTACACGTTACCCTGCCCTGACCTCTTGGGTAGTGAAATTCGACGTCTAGCCCTCTCAGATAACGGCAACAAACAGAAGATCCCATGTCTAGCCCTCTCAGAAAACGGCAGCAAACAGAAGATCCCATGTCTAGACCTCTCAGAAAAAGGCAACAAACAGAAAATCCCATGTTTAGCCCTCTCAGAAAACGGCAACAAACAGAAGATCCCATGTCTAGCCCTCTCAGAAAAAGGCAACAAACAGAAAATCCCATGTTTAGCCCTCTCAGAAAACGGCAACAAACAGAAGATCCCATGTATAGCCCTCTCGGAAAACGGCAGCAAACAGAAGGTCATATGTCTAGCCGTCTCGAAAAATGGCAATAAACAGGAGGTCCCATGTCTAGCCCTCTCGAAAAAAGGCAGCAAACAGGAGGTCCACACGCACACGATAAAGAACCGTTTGTAGTTAAAATCTAAAAGAGCAGGTCATGAATATGGCGGGAAAAATTGTCAGCAAAACGCTACCCAAACCTAGTTTCCCTGTCCGTGTGGCGGAGTTCGTGCACGTGGCTCACGGTTCTCCTCGGATTTTATCAAGATTCTCGAGGATGATATAGCAGCACCTATGGGTTCGTCTTGTGTGCAGTGATGATGATAACAACAACATCATCATTGGATGCATTTCGCATTGATTTGAGCTGTCCTCTATTTGGGTGATTCCTTGTTTGTTGTCCCTTTTGTTTGTCCAGACAAATGAGTAAGACATCTTCTCATTCAGATCGTTTGGAATTACCTGGAGAGAATTCCTCGCTATTGTGTAACATAAAAAAAAAAAGTAAAGAGCCCCCGTCACGCCAAGTGGCGTATAGGGAACATGATGTTAGTGACCATAAATTTTACAGACCTTCAGCACATGATTTTTGGGGTAATGTGGTCGGTATTACGCCCGTACCGCTTTACTTTCCCAGAAAAAAAATCCGGTACCCATTAAAGGCTGGGTGAGCCCGGAAGCCGTCGGTTGGGATCGAACCCTACCTCTTGTCCATTGTATATCCAGTTCACTAAACACTGAGCTATCGCGGCTCCCTGATTGTGTAACATAGACATATATAAAAGAGGAGCAAAAACGCATAACCCAAGGCAGACCAAAAGTAGGATGGAGATGCAATATTAGAGAAATTACACACGAGCATTGTATAAAAATGTTAAACTGACAGAAGAGCGAGGGCTGTGACTTTGATCTCCCTCAATACCGGAAGTGGAAGCATACGAAGATTAGTGAATGTATATTTTGGACAGATGTTTGTTAATGTAGTCATTTACGTCGTACAGATGAGGTCAGTTTGATTGATGCGGACGTTCCAGCAACCAAATCGCAGGTTAAGTTTCTTGGTTCTTGATGTCTCTTGTGTATGCATGCATGGTAACCATTCGCCTTTGAGATTTCCCTAATGCCATACACCAAATGGGCTGCCCTTCGGGTTTTCCCTAGCCCACACACACCCAATGGACAGCTTTTTGGGTTTTACCTTGTTCCCATACATCAGATAGATATAGCAGGCCGTGACGAGATAGCACCTTAGTAGCTGGGAACTGCTCAGTTTGAGTGGTTGGTAGCTATCCTGGAAGTCGATAGACTTCTCCCACTGTCGGAAGTAGTTCCTGACGTCATGCCCTACGCCAAATGGATAGAATGACTTATAACCGGAAACTGCTGCTTCCCGTGATGTGTCGACACCAAGATGGCGAAGCTGGAGTGTCCTCGAGCTGGGCGCGAGCTTGGGCAAAAGAAAAATAAGAGACAAGTTGTCGCCCATGCAACATATTTATTCCCTCCTCGCAGCCAAACCCATGCAACAAGTTTCATCTCTCTACACAGCCCAACCCATGCAGCAAGTTATATCTCTCTAAACAGCCCAACCCATGCAGCAAGTTTAATCTCTCTACACAACCCAACCCATGCAACAAGTTTCATCTCTCTACACAGCCTAACCCATGCAGCAAGTTTCATATCTCTACACAGCCCAACCCATGCAACAAGTTTCATCTCTCTACACAGCCCAACCCATGCAGCAAGTTTCATCTCTCTACACAGCCCAACCCATGCAACAAGTTTCATCTCTCTACACAGCCCAACCCATGCAACAAGTTTCATCTCTCTACACAGCCCAACCCATGCAACAAGTTTCATATCTCTACACAGCCCAACCCATGCAACAAGTTTCATCTCTCTACACAGCCCAACCCATGCAGCAAGTTTCATCTCTCTACACAGCCCAACCCATGCAACAAGTTTCATATCTCTACACAGCCCAACCCATGCAACAAGTTTCATATCTCTACACAGCCCAACCCATGCAACAAGTTTCATCTCTCTACACAGCCTAACCCATGCAGCAAGTTTCATCTCTCTACACAGCCCAACCCATGCAGCAAGTTTCATCTCTCTACACAGCCCAACTCATGCAACAAGTTTCATCTCTCTACACAGCCCAACCCATGCAACAAGTTTCATCTCTCTACACAGCCCAACCCATGCAACAAGTTTCATCTCTCTACACAGCCCAACCCATGCAACAAGTTTCATCTCTCTACACAGCCCAACCCATGCAACAAGTTTCATCTCTCTACACAGCCCAACCCATGCAACAAGTTTCATCTCTCTACACAGCCCAACCTATGCAGCAAGTTTCATCTCTATACACAACCCAACCCATGCAGCAAGTTTCATCTCTCTACACAGCCCAACTCATGCAGCAAGTTTCATCTCTCTACACAGCCCAACTCATGCAGCAAGTTTCATCTCTCTACACAGCCCAACCCATGCAGCAAGTTTCATCTCTCTACACAGCCCAACCCATGCAACAAGTTTCATCTCTCTACACAGCCCAACCCATGCAGCAAGTTTCATCTCTCTACACAGCCCAACCCATGCAACAAGTTTCATCTCTCTACACAGCCCAACCCATGCAGCAAGTTTCATCTCTCTACACAGCCCAACCCATGCAACAAGTTTCATCTCTCTACACAGCCCAACCCATGCAACAAGTTTCATCTCTCTACACAGCCCAACCCATGCAACAAGTTTCATCTCTCTACACAGCCCAACCCATGCAGCAAGTTTCATCTCTCTACACAGCCCAACCCATGCAACAAGTTTCATCTCTCTACACAGCCCAACCCATGCAACAAGTTTCATCTCTCTACACAGCCCAACCCATGCAACAAGTTTCATCTCTCTACACAGCGCAACCCATGCAGCAAGTTTCATCTCTCTACACAGCCCAACCCATGCAACAAGTTTCATCTCTCTACACAGCCCAACCCATGCAGCAAGTTTCATCTCTCTACACAGCCCAACCCATGCAACAAGTTTCATCTCTCTACACAGCCCAACCCATGTAGCAAGTTTCATCTCTCTACACAGCCCAGCCAGCGATCCAAAAGTCTAGCCGGGCAAGAACAGTTTGGTGCCAATTACGTCGCAGGAGTTGCCAGAGCAATGTTGAAACCAAAACAGAATTGACTTAGGGACCCCATTTCCGGATTTTCCCTCAAGGTTTACCCAAAGTCTATTCCGTGAACGGGTAGACCCGCTTGACAGCAGTGGTTTATGTTGCCAATTTTAGACTGATGGGTCGTTTTAATGATTCGCTTGCATCGATGGTTCTATGTAAAATACACATATATATACAGAGGGGGCCACCACAATGTAAATGCACTCTACGAGAAGCTATCCAAAGAATTGTTTGAAGCTGAATCGAATTCCAGCAACAATGTTCAGCATCATGCCCTCTCAAATGCAGCTTTACACACATGAATGCTGTCGCCCCGTGACCAGCACGTTTATACCCATATTTCTATTGATGCAGCAATGTGTACAATCTTTGTTCCCCCCCCCCCCCCCCCACCTTCCTTTGCCAGAATATAACATTGTATCGACAAAGATTTGTAGATAAACGTCCATGATATATATATATATATATGCATATATATTATCACAGAGCGCTTTTTATATATAACTATGGTTTTGTTATATTTGTGCAATAAATGTTGAATAAAGTTATATATTTTTTTTTTTATTTCTTTTTGTTGACTGAAATATATTTTGATGTATTCATAACCAGTTATTTTTTTCACATTTTCGATAATGTGATCATCTCCATTGTGTTTTTGTATGTGTGTGCATATGTGTGATGTCATTTTTCTTATTGTGTCTTGTTATTTAAAAAAAAAATTCTCCTATTTAACTTATCGTAAAGTCAGACTCTTTTATTTCTTTATTTTTTGTTGTTGTAAATACTACAATTTATTTCTTCTATTTTTGTTATCATCTTTTTGAGAAACTTTAGTGTTTTAGTGGCGATAGCTATCAATACACAGCTATATCGCGTCTGCAGGTAAAAGTGCCACGTCACGCCACGTGGCATATAGGGAATATGGTGTTAGTGACAATAAATTTTACAGACCTTCGGCACATGATTTTTGGGGTAATGTGTTTGGTATTAATCCCGTGCCGCTTTACTTTCCCAGAAAAAAAAAATCCGGTACCCATTAAAGGCTGGGTGAACCTGGAAGCCGTCGATAAGAATCTAACCCGACCTCTTGTCCTTAGTAGTTATGTTCACTAACCACTGAGCTATGGCGGCTCTACGTCACCAGGGTGGTGTAAGGAAATTAGTGCCCATAATTTTGTGACAATTTGAACAATTGTCGGATATGTGGTCAGCGATACGTCAGGCCAGCTTCCTTTTCCACCTAATAAATATAGGTACCCATGTCAGGCTGGGAAAAGTTTAGAAGCTTGAATGTCCAGGGACTGAACCTAACCCTTTGTCTTCAGGAGACAAGTTCATTAATTAACTGCTCTACCACAGTAACAATGTGATGTGAACTTCCGGAAAGATGGCGGCTACGGTACCAGTGTTTTTAGAAGGCTGATTTCATAGTCAGTGATTCCCTCAGTTTTGTAGTGTTTTGGAGAGAGCATGTAATCGTTAGTGGTTTTTATTCGATTTAAGTCACCCGAAATCGTCTCCTGCGCTGCAACAAGGGCGTGCACGAAGGTAGACAAAGTTACAATAAATAAGTGACACATCTATCACCCATTTTCGATAGGAAGCGCGGTGTGCAGAGAAGAAAGAGAAGTGGGAAAGTGAAACAGAAATCGAAAGTCAAGATGCTGGTCAGAAGTTATGACAATGTCGGCTCCTGGAGCTACTCCAGTGCGAGACAAATACGACCAGCCCTGGTTCACTTGGTTTACGACTTCAATGCACTATCCTACAGGAGACACAATCGGAAAACAAATTCGGGGTTTTCGCTGCTACACGAATCCTGAGCGTGACTCACTATGTTCAGGCCAGTATCATTAGGGCACCATTCCGCTCACTGTCTTAGATTTAGAAGTGTGGGATATGGAGAATTAGAAGTTTTTCAAGGCTTTGAAATCGATGTGAATGGTACTAACATTGGTGGGAAGTGGCTAGGGAGTATGGGTATTAAAGCATTTCTGTGTCCAGCAATAGAATGGGGATAGAGCAGTAACTACATCGATAACATGGCTGGTTGCACATGGATCACGCCGCCTTTGTGACCGCAAAGTGTACTGCAAAGAAAACTGACAGTGTTTGCGACAGGAGTGGATGCAGCTCTTGGATGGCTCTAAAGTTATCGCAATTAACCGGGGTGTACTGTCCAGGACACGATGGTGTACACGTCAATGATCTAGCCCATAAGCTCGCTGGCAGCTCTGTCACGGAATGTGGCCTGACTCTGGACAGAGAGGACATCGCTAAGTGTGTTCTTCATTCCTTAAGTGAAAAGGAGAAGGATGGGTGGGACAAGGATGAATATATTGAGAGACTGATGAATCTAGAGGTGGAAAAGGGGTTCTGGTATATACGGGGTGCTTAGTGGGAAAGGTAGATGTATCTGCAATCAACGACCTACAGGCACACGCTGCGAGAAGTGCAGGTTGGACGGTGGAACGGATATGGGAACGCCCCGACTGCAACGAAACTGATTCTATGATTAGAATAGAACAGAAAAGAACACGATAGAACATTCGTCATTTATAAAATGTAACATTCCCTACAAATGTAACATTCCATACAAATGTAACATTCCATACAAATGTAACATTCTATACCAATGTAACATTATCTACAAATGTAACATTCCATACCAATGTAACATTCCATACAAATGTAACTTTCCATACAAATGTAACATTCTATACAAATGTAACATTATAAACAAATGTAACATTCCATACCAATGTAACATTCCATATAAATGTAACAATCCATACAAATGTAACATTCTATACAAATGTAACATTATCTACAAATGTAACATTCCATACAAATGTAACATTCCATACAAATGTAACTTTCCATACAAATGTAACATTCTATACAAATGTAACATTATAAACAAATGTAACATTCCATACCAATGTAACATTCCATATAAATGTAACAATCCATACAAATGTAACATTCTATACAAATGTAACATTATCTACAAATGTAACATTCCATACAAATGTAACTTTCCATACCAATGTAACATTCCACACAAATGTAACACTCCCTACAAATGTAACACTCCCTACAAATGTAACATTCCCTACAAATATGTTGAAGCTTTTTTTAAACACGAGTCGCTATTTAGCAAAGGTGACCTCGGTGTCCCTGTATAATTCCGCGAAGCAAAGCGGAAACTCTTAATCAACTCACAAGAGGAAGCCACGGTAAGTGAACAGTATCTGACAGACATATCCTGACTGTCCAATGAAGACATTAGCCTTTTGACCATTTCTAATAAAGTTTAACAGGTGTGTGTGTGTGCGTGTGTGAGTGCAGGTATATGTCGGTGCGTGTGTGTAAGTGCAGGTGTGTGAGTAGAGGAGTGTTTGTTCAGGTGTGTGTGTGAGTGCATGTGTGAGAGAGTGCGTGTGTGTGTGAGTCCAGGTGTGTGAGTTAGTGTGTTTGTTCGGGTGTGTGTGAGTGCATGTGTGAGAGAGTGGGTGTGTGTGTTTGTGTGAGTGCAGATGTGTGAGTGTGTGTAAGTGAGTGTGTGTAAGTGAGTGTGTGTAAGCTAGTGTGTGTGTGTGTGTTTGTGTGCGTGTGTGTGAGAGACAGTCGTTCAATAAGCGTGTGTGTGAGTATGTGTACGAGAGAGGCATCTTATGTGTGTGTGTGTGTGTAGGTGCGTGTATGTGTGTGTTTGAGACAGACATTCTGTGTGTGTAAGCGTGTGTATGTGTTAGTGCACAGCCAACTACAGACTTCCTTAGGCCTGCGTGCTGATAGGGAATTCCATGAAAACCTCCAGCTGGCGTGACGTTTTCATCTTTGCGAGCAGGGGCGAATGTGGCTAGAGTGACGTCGGCCACCTGTAGCCCCTATTGTTGAGAACGTGATGCCAGTTGGAGGGTTTCCGGGTTTAATATTCTGATCGTGGGCCTTAGTAACTTTATAAATGTCTGTGTTTACTGTGTGTTAGTGTGTGTGTTAGTGCAGTGTTTCTTAAACACTTTTTCACTGTGGTCCCCCCCCCACCCTTCCAGCTTTGTTTTCTACCTGATGTCCCCTTCTCTCCACCCCACCCCCCCCCCCCTCACCCCTCGATCCTTTCATTAAATATATATATATATATATAAGATAAGAAAGGAAAAGTAAAGTTGCTGCAGACATTAAAGGTCATCTGTCCATCATGTAGGGAGCCGCGATAGCTCAGTGGTTAGTGAACTGGACTACAAAGGACAAGGCGTAGGGTTCGATGCCAACCGACGGCCTCCGGGTTCACCCAGCTTTAAATGGGTATCGGAATTTTTTCTGGGAAAGTAAAACGGCACGGGCGTAA
Source organism: Megaustenia siamemsis (assembly GCA_032433765.1). Lineage (NCBI taxonomy): Eukaryota > Metazoa > Mollusca > Gastropoda > Stylommatophora > Ariophantidae > Megaustenia > Megaustenia siamemsis. The sequence continues at coordinate 9,859,304 of JAVIAB010000001.1, forward strand.
TACCGACCCCATTACCCCAAAAATCATGTGCTGAAGGTCTATAAAATATAGGGTCACTAACACCATATTTCCCTATACGCCACTTAGCGTGATGGGGGTACTTGACTTTTTATATTGTCCATCATGTATGGTTACTTTTGAATTGCACCAAACACTTCTGATGTAAGCTTATCTACTAGACGCCGCTAATGAGGTAATTCGTTGAGTGGAAACAACTTGATATCTGAACGATGTATTCTACGAGCATCTGCATCTATGTGCATGACCACCCAGTATCGTACTACGGCCCTTCAGTCTTGTGCGGTGCACCCACCCTAATTTATGCTATTGTTACTTGTCTCCCCCCTCCTCCAGGAAATTCATATCGCCCCCCGCTGAAAAAACTCTTGTGTTAGTGTGTGTTAGTGTGTGTGTGTGTTAGTGTGTGTGTTAGTGTGTGTGTGTGTGTTTCAGAGACATTTCTAACGAGTGGAAGAAAAATTATAGAAAGGAGATGATGAAAAGAGAAAAGCTTGTCAAATCATTGAAGAGTCGACCACTATTGTCCAACAAGCAAATAACTGCAGGCAAAACGAGCACTATACAATACAATCTTCATCCCAACGTTGTGCCACCAATGCCAGTCCTGGACCCTAGATGCAAAAAGAATAAGAAAATTAACCTCTACTGAGATTAAATGTGTCAGACAAATGACAGGAAACAGTCTGAGAGATAAGATCAGAAATGAAGAACTGAGAAAAAAAGCTAAGAATAGTCCCCGCTATAGAATATATAAGGAAACAACAGATAAAATGGTTTGGCCACGTGACAAGGCAGAAAAATCAAAACACAACACAACGAGCATTCAGCAAACGTTGTGAGAACACCAGACCCAAGGAAAAAGATTGATCGATGGAATATTAAAAGCACTAGGAAACATAACAGTAGCAGAGGCGAGCAGAAGAGCAAAAGATCACAAATGATCTCCCATCGACGCTGAAAGTCAGATGAGGAAGGAAAGAGGAAGAAGATAAAAAGTAAAACATAGTAGTCTTTCACGTCACACAAATACTTAACGTCCGTTAAAATATCTATCAGATAAAGTTACGCAGACATCACCCACTCATGTATTAACTCGCAACTCGGGCGGACAATGTCATTTATAAAACTCGACCTATGGCTCGCTAACTGTGGCACTCTCTCGCAAAATGACTCGCGGAATTATTCACGCACATATTTAGATTCAGGAACTACCTACTCGGTCAATGAAACCGAGACTTGGATTTTCCGCCAGCTTCCTCATCTCGACATCAATAGAAAGAGAATTGGTAATCAATAGAATGTCTGTCACATTGTCTGTTCCATTGTCTGTTCCATTGTCTGTATACCTTTACATACACGCTTGTCTGATCGTCCATTTGCTTTTCTGCTATCTACCTTTAAAGGAATAAAATAACTGAAAGGACTTAAACAGTTTAAGGGGAACTGGGTGGTGTAGAGGCAAAGATGTCGTACTCTGGATAGAAAGGACCTTAGTTTGAATCCGGGAACAACCGGTGGAGAATTTTTCACTTTGAATTAGTGGTTTCTTCTTTTTTTTTAACCCTTCCCTAGTCTCTGGGTAGTGAGATCCGATATGTAGCCCTCTCTGGGAAGTGGGATTCGATCTCTAGCCCCTCTGGTTAGTGGGATTCGATGTATAGCCCTCTCTGGGTAGCGAGATCAGATCTCTAACCCTCTCTGGGGAGTGAGATCAGATCTCTAACCCTCTCTGGGGAGTGAGATCAGATCTCTATTACTCTCTGGGGAGTGAGATCAGATCTCTATCCCTCTCTGGGTAGTGAGATCAGATCTCTAGCCCTATCTGGGTAGAGAGATCAGATGTCTAGCCCTCTCTGGGAGTGAGATCAGATCTCTAGCCCTCTTTGGGTAGTGAGATCCGATGCCTAGTCCTATCTGGGTAGAGAGATCAGATGTCTAGCCCTCTCTGGGAGTGAGATCAGATTTCTAGCCCTCTCTGGGTAGTGAGATCAGATCTCTAGCCCTCTCTGGAAAGTGGGATCCGATCTCTAGCATTCTCTAGTTAGTGAGATCAGATCTCTAGCCCTCTCTGGTTAGTGAGATCAGATCTCTAGCCCTCTCTGGTTAGTGAGATCAGATCTCTAGCCCTCTCTAGGTAGTGAGATTATATACTTCTAATTCATGTCTGTCCGTTTTCAGTTGAATGTCTGCTTGTTTATCTTTTTATTAATTTTTTTAGTCTAAAAATCGACTTGTATATTTATCAACCTGTTTATTTATCTGTCAAAGGGTCTGCCTGTTTATTTGTCTGTCAAATTGTCTCTCTGTTTATCTTCTAATTAACCATGGATTATTACATACAGTGGAAGGGTAATGAAATTTGGCTTGATGACGTCAGAATTCCTTCAGAAATTGTGTTGGTGCATGCATGTCATCGTGTGCTCCTCGGAAAGGAAGAAGGCGATCAGTGGGTCTCGAGTGCACAAGCGATGGGAACATGGGAGCTTGACAAAGAAGATAAATTGGAAGCACTCTCACCCATAACATTTTTGTTCTCTTTGGGAACCACACGGCGATTGGTGAAGTCACAGTTATGAGAATATAACAGTCAAGCTTGGCACGAGTAGGAAAGTGGGATGTCAATGGAAGTGATATATTGGACGTGTGTTGTTGACGGATTGCCACGAGTTGATGAGGGCAGGTTGCCCTTTGACTCAAAAGATGTAGCAGGTCGTAATGGCTTTCTTGACATTCCCATTCCCATTCTTACTGGAGAAATTGGAGTTCGTCTGTCCCAGGCTATGCTGGGAAACTACTAGTCCAACCCAGAGGTATTGCAATACTGGGTCCTCTATATCAGTAACAGCCACCACTACAGGGAACACGGCGATCCTAGCTTCTGTTAGCCAGTCTGGTTTGACGCAGACTCTTTCCAAGGGAGACCACGAGGAGGTAGAACTGCTAGGTCTTGGCCAGCTGATGGTGCGCCGACCCTGCTATTGCGGCCGCAGGTCGCAGGCGCTTCTGCTCCCCCATTGGACGTGTGTATAACTAGCAAGCTACATGAACTATTAGCGTGAATACTTTGTGTCATTTGCTTGTACTCGTAGCTGGAAAAAATTACCCCCTTGGTCGACCCAGCCACTGGCAGAAATTGGTACCCGGGTAGTTACTCTGGAAAGGTGATGAATCTCACCTCGCACTGTGAGTTTCGATGCTTAAAGCGACACTATCCAGAAGTCTCCGAACATTTCTGGATAGGCGGCCGAGCACATATGGGTGAAAACTCGCGTGCTAAGACGCCGGTTCAAGTCTGGTATTTTACCTTTTACATTGACTACCCTAAGTGCAGCTCCCCTAAGTGCAGCTCCCCTAAGTGCAGCTCCCCTAAGTGCAGCTCCCCTAAGTGCAGCTCCCCTAAGTGCAGCTCCCCTAAGTGCAGCTCCCCTAAGTGCAGCTCCCCTAAGTACATTCTAGAAATAAGTAAATCAGAAATTAAATGGCAGAAAAAAATAATTCATATTTAAATGTGTAGGCCATAATACAACATAAACTAAAGCAACTACTTCCGGGTCAAAGGTTACATTTGACGAACTGTGGCGTTTCCCGTGATGTGAACTTTCAGCAAATTTAACTTATGACCACATATTGTTCCGTGCATCTCCCTTTCAATACCTGCACTTTTCAAGCGGTCACAAATTATTCACAATTCTCTTCTGGTTCAGCGAGACATGAGCCAAGACAGTGGAGCCAATGATTTTAGACACCATTTCTGGACGCGGGCCGGAAATCGAAATAAGATATTCAAAACTTTAAAATTTGTGACCACACAAAGAAACGGAACGAGCTGAATAAATATTTTGTATAAAGAAATCGTTTCTTATTGTTCCCGCCACTGATAATTAAATGGTTATGTCTGCAAAAGTGCCGCTATTCCTTGGAGAGTTACATAAAGCAGGAATTTATGCGGATTGATTGCTAGCCGTTAGTTGGGAATATTTTATAGAGAGCTGTGTGTAGAGACACTAATGCATGGAAGTCGATAGTAGAGAGTTGTCGGTGGATTCACTCTTTGGGTAAGTGTGGTTTTTAATTTTTATTTACAGGTTTTGGTTTCTGTGTGTTGTTCTTTCGTTTGTTTCATTTTACATACAGCTGGTTAATTCATTAGCAAAGCGTGTAGCTAAATATCTCCTTTAAAATCTTTTCTTTTTTCTTCACAATTCATTCGTGTCTGTTTCTCTCTCTCTCACTATATATCATCATCATCATCATCATCATCATCATCATCATCATCATCATCATCATCATCATCATCATCAACATCATCATCATCATCATCATCATCATCAACATCATCATCATCAAGTACCGGGCCTACTGGCGTAGGTGATCATGTCTCTCCACAACTTTCAATCTCGACAGTTCTTTATCATTTCTGTTGTTGACCTTCTGCCAGGCCATTCTCTTAAGCTGTTTGGTATTTTCTCTCTTTGCTTCCCTCTATCTCTTCGTCCCTCAATTTTTCCAGTTGTTACAATATATTCCAGCCGTTCTCTTCTCATTACATGGCCAAAAAATTATGATTGTTTCTTCCTAATATTGGAAATTAGCTCTCTTTTTGCTTTGACCTATTTCAGAACATTTTCATTACTTTTCTTAGCTGTCCATGATATTCTGAACATTCTTCTGTAAAACCACATTTCTACAGATTCCAGTGATTTTCTTGTCTGTTGTCCTATTGTCCGTGATTCACATCCATATGTTAAGACTGGCTCTACATAACATTTAAGAACTCTTTTTCTTGTTTCTGTTGACAAAAATGGATTGCATAGTATCTTCCTCATTTTTTTTTGGAAAGCTGCTTTTGCCTGAGCCATTCTACATCTCACCTCTTTTGTACATCTTTCGTCTGAGGTTAACAAAGTTCCCAAATATTTAAATTCATTTACCGGTTTTATTATTGTTTCACTTGTCTTTATATTTTGCACTGAGCTGATGTCTTTTTCTTTGTTGTTACCATTACTTCTGTCTTTTTGTTATTAAGGCTGAGTCCTTTATTTTTGCTTTCTTTCACTATAATGTCCAACATTTCATTTTCACTCTTAGCGATTAAGACCTGTATCATCATAAATTATCACCTTAGATTATTTATATTATGACCTCCAATTGTTATTCCAGGCATGCCTCTTATGGATCTTAAAATAATCTCACTATAAATATTAAACAAATCTGGTGACAGCACACAACCTTGTCTAACACCCTGTTTTATTTGTTGAAATATTCCCAATTGGTTTCCAGTTCTTATGGCCGCTGTTTGTTGGCAGTACGTGTTCATTATTATTCTTAGATCTTTGCTGTCTACGTTTATGCTTTCTAAAATTTTGATTATTTCTTATATATATATATATATATATATATATATATATATATATATATATATATATATATATATATATATATATATATATACTTTTATCTATTTGTTATTTTTTTAAGTACATTAGCTTGCTTTTATGTTTATGCTCTTGTTTCTGTCTCTTTATGTTTCGTTCTCTCACTCTCTCATTTTATCTGTTTGTCATTTCTGAAGTACGTTCTGCTTGCTTTTATGTTTATGCTCTTGTTTCTGTCTCTATATGCCTCTCCCTTTCTCTTATTCTTCCCACCTCTTTCAGTCATTCACTTATTGTATTTGTGTTCCTCAAATTCTCTACTTATCCCTACAGCTTCCACACTCTATCTCTATTTTGCCTCTTCCACATACTTCTTTGTCAGCTTCTTTCTCTCATTTCTTGTCTCATTTGTCTCACTTTTAATCTGGTCTCCTCTCTCGTTTCTCCTTTTCTCTCTCACATTTCTTTACCTCATTTTTGTCTTTAACTTTTCTTGTCTTCTATTACACATTTTCCTCTACTTCCTTACATGTCATTGTGTCTTTTCTCTCACATTTCTTGTTTCCGTTTATTTAAAAATAATCTTGTTCTCCTCTTTTCTCTCACATTTCATTGTGTCTCTTTCCCTTCCATTCTTTTCTTCTACTCTCTGTCACACTTTTACGGCACATTTTCTTCTCCATGCTCTCTTTTAATGCCTCTTTATATCTCAGTTTGTCTCTCTCTTTATTTTTCTCCTTCTTCTCCCCTAGTCTCCATGTCCCATCCTCTCTCTTTATTTTTCTCCTTCTTCTCCCCTAGTCTCCATGTCCCATCCTCTCTCTTTCTTGTAACCCTTGTTCTCGTCCCTGTGCTATAATCATTTCTCTATCAAATGTTTACTTCAACACTTTATTTATCAAATCTCTAACATGTGCTCTTTTCATACTGTTCTTTACACTTGTTCTATTTTACTCTATATCTCTCCAACATTTGACTCGTTTTCTAATTTTTTAATATTTATTATCTATTTGTGCCGTATTCTTTCGCTCTCTCCTGCCATTTTTTTTACTATCCCCATGTTTTTATTTTCACTCTCATTCTTCATTTCTTTCTCACTCACTCTCACTATCTTTCGCTCCAGCCCCAAACGCTCTCTCTTTCCACTAAAAGCCCTACCTGTTTCACCACTAACCTCTTTATGCCTTTCTTTAATCACTCTCTCTATCCATTTATATTTCTAAAATTCCCTCTTTCGATCTCATCGGTTTCATTCCACATTTCTCCCCCCCCCCTCTCTATTTCTCTCTCTCTCTCTCTCTCTCTCTCTCTCTCTCGTTATCCCTTTCCGTACGGTTCGACGCACTGACCGCCATGCCGATTCCGGTCGCGTACGTTTCGCCGTAACGTGCGTCACTCTGAATTTGTTTAATGTGAACCGTCATTAAACTGTATTCTTTCGCATGTCTTGTATCATCTTGGTATTGGTGAAATCAAATTTCTTGCTCAATTATCTAACAATTCATATACAACACGTTATGTGTTAGATAAATATAAACATGTAGATTAATATTTAAAACCATAAAACTTTGTCTCTGAAATCTTGTCCGTTGCGTTGATGAAAACCTTTCGTACTGAAACAGTTAATTGGTCATCAGATCATCCTGATTACATATCGGGCATATTTATAATTGCTTAGACACCTTCATCAGGATATCCTTCAATGTGCTGCGGCTGACACACCAAGTCTGTCCTAGTTTACTAGTCTGCTATGTCTGACGTATCTTGTCTGGTTTCTCCTTTAGTTGACTAGTTCTTTAAATATCACTACATACCACACTTGTCTGGTTTCTGTCTTCTCTTTCACTCTCTCTCATTCTCACCTCTCTTTCTCATTCTCCCTCTCTCTCTAACTCTCTTCTCTTTCAATCTCTTCTCTGTCTCTCACTCTCTAAATCTCTCCGTTTGACTCTCCCTCTCTCTCACTCTCTCTCCTTCCCGCTCACTTTTTTCTTCTTTTTTGTCTCTCTCTCACTCTCTATATCTCTCTCTTTATCTCTCTCACTCAAACTTTCACTTCTCTTCTCTCTCACTCTTTATATCTCTCTCACTCAAACTTTCACTTCTCTTCTCTCTCACTCTTTATATCTCTCTCTTTATCTCTCTCACTCAAACTTTCACTTCTCTTCTCTCTCACTCTTTATATCTCTCTCTTTATATCTCTCTCTTTATCTCTCTTACTAAAACTTTCACTTCTCTTCTCTCTCACTCTTTATATCTCTCTTTTTATCTCTCTTACTCAAACTTTCACTTCTCTTCTCTCTCACTCTTTATATCTCTCTCCTCTCACTCTTCATATCTCTCTCTTTATCTCTCTCACTCAAACTTTCACTTCTCCTCTCTCTCACTCTTTATATCTCTCTCTTTATCTCTCTTACTCAAACTTTCACTTCTCTTCTCTCTCACTCTTTATATCTCTCTCTTTATCTCTCTCACTCAAACTTTCACTTCTCTTCTCTCTCACTCTTTATATCTCTCTCTTTATCTCTCTCACTCAAACTTTCACTTCTCTTTCACCTTCTTTATATATCTCTCTCTTAATCTCTCTCACTCAAACATTCACTTTTCTTCTCTCTCACTCTTTATATCTCTCTCTTAATCTCTCTTACTCAAACTTTCACTTCTCTTCTCTCTCACTCTTTATATCTCTCTCTTAATCTCTCTCACTCAAACTTTCACTTCTCTTCTCTCGCACTCTTTATATCTCTCATTTAATCTCTCTTACTCAAACTTTCACTTCTCTCTCACCCTCTTATCTTTCCTCTTTCTCTCTCTCTCTCTCCTTCCCTCTCACTCTTTCTTTTTTATCTCACTCTCTCTCAATTCTCTCTCACTCGTTCTATCCCTCTCTTTATCTCACTCAAACTTTCACTGTTCTACTCTCTCACTCTCTCTCCTTCCCTCTCACTCTCTCTCCTCCCCCTAACTCTCGCTTCTTCTCTATCTCTCTCTCTCTCTCTCACTCTCTCTCTCTCTCTTTATCTCTCTCACTCTAGCTTCATCTTCTGTTTCTCTCTACACCTACCCATCATTCCCTCTACTTCCTGAAGAAAATACCCATCAAACCTTGCGGGGTATGAAGAATACGATATTAGTGCCCCTATCTTCTCTTGGGCTCTCATTTTATGAATGATTGAATTAGTACCACGCCAGGAAGCCATACTCTTCCAGACAACGTTTCTGGAATCAACTTTAAGAAGCCGAGCGAGCTTCGACGTCATGAGGTCAGACAAAAGTCTTGTGCTACATTTGGTGAAGTGAACTCACGAAGTAGCCGAATGGTTCTTAATGTTTTGCATTAAACGCTACACAATTTGTCACATGACACGACGCTGTCTACTTCTTTAGAGCACACATACGAACATGAGAATGGGTAGTCCAGAGGTAGAGCGTCGGCCTTAGGACAGCAAGGATCGGGGTTCAAGACCCATCAAAAGTGGTGGTAATTTGTTTTTAAAGAAGGAGAAATTAATCCGTGGTTTCTTCAATGTTACCCTCTCTTGATCTTTTGGGTGGTGAGATCCGATGTCTAGCCCTCTCGGGTGACGGAAATAAGCAGAAGGTCCCGTGTGCACTAGCGCACGTTAAAGATCACTTAGTTAAAAATCGAACAGAATAGGCCAATATGGCCGCTGCCCCGTACAGAACTGTCAGAAAGAAAAATAACCTCCCTACACCGTGGATGCTAGTCCGGGCTACGGAGTGCGTGCACGTGGGTCAGGATTCTCCTCGGATTTTCTTGAGATTTTCGAGGGGGATATTGGATCACCTATGGGTTCGTCCTGTATGCAGTGGTTATGATCCTAACAAGAAACCATCATATATACACGCACGACAACATTCACATGAGTAAAGTAAAGGTAAAGGTAAAGTAAACAAAAAAAAAAGTATAGTACCCCCGTAACGCCAAGTGGCGTATAGGGAATATGGTGGTTAGTGACCATAAATTTTACAGACCTTCGGCACATGATTTTTGGGGTAATGTGGTCGGTATTACGCCCGTGCCGCTTTACTTTCCCAGAAAAAAAATCCGGTACCCATTAAAGGCTGGGTGAACCGGAAGCCGTCGGTTGGGATAGAACCCTACCTCTTATTCTTTGTAGTCCAGTTCACAAAGGTAAAGTACGAGACTTGAACTGGTGTCTTAGGACGCGAGTTTCCACCCATATGTGCTCGGCCGCCTATCCAGAAGTGTTCGGCGATTTCTGGATAGTGTCGCTTCAAGCCTCGAAACTCACGAAGTGAGGCAGCATTCCTCACCTTCCCAGAGTACAACCATGGTACCCATTTCTCCCAGCGGCTGGGTCGACCGTGAGGAGTGTTTTTGTTTCCCAACCTCAGCTTCCAGCGGGAATCGAATACGGGTTGTCCGAACAATGGTAGCGGGGTGGTTTTCCCAACTAGGCTACCGAGCCCCCCAAAAAACACACAATTCACAAAACTATAGTTCGCTTCAGATTTTTTGCCTCACTTCAAAAAACCACAGCTCAGCAACCATTTGTGCTACAGTGCTGATATTTTGCATGTAACCTACTGAATCTCATAACGTAATAGAAAAAATAAATTCATTGCAAACAAACTGCTGGTTTTTCTTGTGCGCTTGCTTACCAGGAGGATAAAAGTATGATTAAACTTGGGCACATTTGAATCAAAATTTAAGAGTATTTACCCCTTCCATATCACTTCAAGAATGATTTAAACATCTTCATTTGGGAATTTCCTTTATATGTTGGTGGGTAAAGGCACCGGTTTACACTATTGAATTGCAAATGTCAGATTTTTGTCAATATTTGCACATATGTGTAGCAAATTTCTCTTATATTCAGTGCGCAATTCTGGTTTTGCACTTACTGGATTAAAATTGTCAACTTTTTGTATCACGTCATTAGTATAACGTCACCAAAAATACAAAATCAAATTATTTACATAGGCGTGTTTTGTGAGTTGTGCCCTTAACAATGAGTTTAAAGTTGAAATTTGTTACTGAACAAAATATTACAAAGAAATTATATTTATATTTTTGTAGAGAGGCAAAACGAGGGAGTCTATATCACAGCATATCAAATCCTGAAAAGAGAACGATGCACGTGTTAGGTTTAAGTAAACGGTCGTTTCATAGATCAGTGAAAAATGTTCAATGTGAATGTTCAAGGAAAGAAAGAAGTCGAGGAAGAAAACATTTGTTAGACAGTTTTGACAGAGAACTTGTCCGCAGAGAGATTTGTAAAATGTTTGACTTAGGGGAAGAAGTTACCATAAGGAAACTTAAGATTTGGCTTAAAAAGAACACCAGTATTGCTGTATCAAAAACTACACTATGGAGAAGTGTGCGGAGTTTAGGCTTCACTTTTAGAAAATATTCTTGTGGAAGAAACATCATTTGCGAGAAACCTCATTTAGTAGCTGCAAGAAGCAAATATTTACGTGAAGTTAGACAAATGCGTAATGAAGATTATGACATTGTGTACTTGGACGAAACATGGATTAATGCCCACCACACAAATGAAAAAGAATGGCAGTCATTAGATGGGACTATTAAAAGGTATGTACCTAGCAGCAAAGGAAAGCGCCTTATAGTGGCACATGCTGGGAGCAAAAATAATGGCCTGGTGGAGAATGCTGAACTTGTTTTTATTGCAAAGTCAACTGATAACCAGGATTATCATTCAGAGATGAACAGTCATATGTTCAGAGATTGGATTAAAGACACTCTTTTGCCTTTATTAGATCGACCATCTTGTTTGATCATGGATAATGCATCTTACCATAACAAAGTGGCACAAGAAGATAAAGTTCCAACATCATCAAGCACTAAAGCTGAAATAAAGACATGGCTGACAAGGGAACAAATACCATTTAACGATATGTATCTCAAGCCTGAATTACTTTCACTTGTAAAACAGATACAACGGCCAAAGATATTTCAAATAGATAAATTAATTGAAGAACATGGTCATAGATGTTTGAGGCTGCCTCCATATCACTCACACCTAAATCCTATTGAATTAGTTTGGGCAAAGATCAAAGGGCAAGTAGCATCCGAAAATAAAACTTTCAAATTATCTGATGTTAAAGAGCTTACCAATGTTGCAATTTCAAACATAGACAAAGATTATTGGGCTAGTTGTGAAGACCATGTTATGGTTGAGGAAGATAAGTATTGGAGAAACGATGGTCTGTGGGTTATTCAACCAAAAATGGTAATACGTCTATTAGATTCGGCAGATTCTGAATAAAACTCATTTGTTTGAACTTACTGAAGTGACTTTGTTGGAGTTGGAAACTCTGGATACGGACCACTTCAGGAACTGTTTTTTTAATGAGTTGACGATGTATTCTGTGTTCTTAAAATAAATAATTTCTATTCGGTGAATGTTCGGCCTATTTTGATTTGATTCAATATTAGTTGTATAATTAAAAGAGCCCAATCCAAATGGGTAGCATGTTGTGAAAAAGTGCAATTGTGGCGGTTTATTCCCCTATACACCTTCAGGCATGACAGGAACACTTACTTACTTACTCTCTTATTATAAAGTAATAATGTCCCTTATATAAAAATAAAAGTTACGCCTTTTCCTCTAAAAAGTGTAAAAGATCTTCATTTACCGTACATTCTGTTTTTTGTGTCAAAATAAATACAAATATGAAGGAGATCAAAGGAAGTTGCCGCTTTGAGGAAACGGTAACACATACGATAATTTAAATGATAAATTCGTTACGTCATTGAAAATCTAAGGTCGCATGCAAAAAATCATGGTATTCTATCAGACGGTTTTCGAGATATTACTGGAATTAGGGAGGCAAACAATCTGAAACAAACTATAACAATCAATCACTACGTTGCTTTAAACCCCTCCCATTCGGGACACATCTCTTGTAGATCCTGTTATAGAACTTTGTAGTTACATTGTTGTACCGGCAGAAGGAAACGTTTGAGTTGTTCCCGTGTGTTTTCATCTTGTGATTTTCATTCTCGGCACTGTAGGAGCTGATGAATATTATGCTAAATATAAACGGAACAAACCAATTTCAAGAAAATTCTCGAAATAATAGCCATTTATTTGTCGTTGACGTCATTGTCAAGGTTGTTGCGTACGAGATCTCGTGTCACGAGGAAAGCGTTAATTTGATATTAATTTTGTTGTTACCGTGATTTGTGTCTGCGATCTTGGCAATATAAGAAGGTAGTTCACAATTCCTTCCCTTCTTGGCAGTGACTGAACTAGTCGGAGGTCTCAGCCATTGTCTCTATACATGAGATCCTCTGCCTGCCATCGCGGTGTGGGGACCATAACCGGCACTACTTGTCGGCTGCTCCCACAACACCATCCACCACCTGCTCCAATGGCTTCACATAACACTAACGGAAAGGGGGGAGGGGGGAGGGGGGAGGGCTTTAAACGGGAGCTCCATCTTGCCCAAGGGTGTCCCGAAGAAAAGATTTAGATGTTTAAAATTAGATCTGAGCGACAGATAAAGACGCAGAACGTTTACAGCATTACATTTGATAAATCGTTTTATTAGTCCTGGTTCAGGGACTTGGGCTGGGAGTGGAGTGAGATGGATAGTCAAATTAGTGGTGCCACATATAATATGTTCATATTTCATTTAACTCTTTTCATACGTCTCGCAGCATAGTGCGACACTCTCAATTTGATTAGTATGAAACGTCATCAAACCATATTCTTTTTACATGTCTTGTATCATCTTGGTATTTGTGAAATCTAATTCATTGTTCAATTAATCTAAAACTTAATATATAATATGCTATATGTTAGACTAATATAACACATAACATATTATATACGGCACCACTAATTTGACTATCCATCTCACTCCACTCCCACACCAAGTCCCTGAACCAGGACTAAAACGATTTATCAAATTCAATACCGTAGACTGTCTGCACTAATCTTTATCTGTCGCTCAGATCTATTTTGACCACCAAGACATTAGTTTTTATAAAGGGAAAAGGGTTGTTTGAAGACGCGCGCGCACGTGTACACGCACACACACACACACGCACACACACACTGGAAACATGAACTGCCTGCTACGGAACACGCTTCGGCCATTTCGGTGGCCAGCTCATTTCTTGTTCAAATTTCAGGGAGGGAGAAGTGCTGAGTGGAGGAGAAGGAGAGAGGCGGATACAAGAAAGTACAGGAGTTGTAGTGTGTAATAACATATAGTTACAGTGAGACAGACAGATCGACTGACTGATAGATAGATAGATAGATAGATAGATAGATAGATAGATAGATAGATAGATAGATAGATAGATAGATAGATAGATAGATAGATAGATAGATAGATAGATAGATAGATAGATAGATAGATAGATAGATAGATAGATAGATAGATAGATAGATAGATAGATATAGATACCAGCACTATAACAAAACTTCACAACTCCTACGCATGACTGCTCAAATAATTCACCTCGAAAATTGTCTCTCTCTTTCTATTGATCAAATGCAGTGTCGGCTCACACTAAAAAATGGGTACAAAGTGTTTCTGGCATATTTCGATCCTTTGATCCCATTCTGTAATCAACTAATTGCGTCTCATCCTGCAGCGAAGTGGGGTTATTAATTTGTGTGTGTGTGTGAATGGACTATTTGGCGTCGGGGAATATCTTAGATTGTTCAACTCCTGTGTGATACCAGTGCTTACATATGGATGTGATGCCAGTGCTAACATTTGGATGTAATACCAGTGCTAACATATGGCTGTGATACCAGTGCTAACATATGGATGTGATGCCAGTGCTAACATATGGATGTAATACCAATGCTAACATATGGATGTGATGCCAGTGCTAACATTTGGATGTGATACCAGTGCTAAAATATGGATGTGATACCAGTGCTAACATATGGATGTGATACCAGTGCTAACATATGGATGTGATACCAGTGCTAACATATGGATGTGATACCAGTGCTAACATATGGATGTGATACCAGTGTTAACATATGGCTGTGATACCAGTGTTAACATATAGCTGTGATACCAGTGTTAACATATGGCTGTGATACCGGTGTTAACATATGGATGTGATACCAGTGCTAACATATGGATGTGATACCAGTGCTAACATATGGATGTGATACCAGTGCTAACATATGGATGTGACACCAGTGCTAACATATGGATGTGATACCAGTGCTAACATATGGATGCTATACCAGTGCTAACATATGGATGTGATACCAGTGCTAACATATGGATGTAATACCAGTGCTAACATATGGATGTGATGCCAGTGCTAACATTTGGATGTGATACCAGTGCTAACATATGGATGTGATACCAGTGCTAACATATGGATGTGATACCAGTGCTAACATATGGATGTGATACCAGTGCTAACATATGGATGTGATACTAGTGCTAACATATGGGTATGATACCAGTGCTAACATATGGATATGAAAGTTGCAAATCCACCCAGACTTTAGACAGGAAATTCATGTCTTTGAAAACAAATGTCTAAGTAGGATCTCAAACATAAGCTGGAAAGAATACATTTAAAATGAACAGATAAGGGACGAATCAAAACAAGAATACGTTTCGAGCTTTATAAGAAGAAGAGGTTGGAAATACATCGGTCATGTGCTGAGAATGAATGAAGAAAGACTTCCATAACAGGCATGCATGTGGACATAATCTGGTAATATAAAACAAGGCAGACCAAGAGAAACCGCCAAGCAGAACAATTAGCTGGAAATGAGACAAATAATAATAAATGAATATTATTAGCTAGCTAACTAGTTAGCTGAGTGGCAGTGTTCTCTAGCGTTTGTCTTTTCGTGGCAAGGCGCTGTGCCACTGAGTACGGGTTCGATCCTGCTTTGGTCCATATATTGTTCTTTTTTTATGTTGTTCATTAGTTGTCATTTTTTCCGAGTGCTGTAAACATACCTCTTCCTCTGAATTGATTTACCCGGAAAGGTTCAACCATGGTGCTAAGAAACAGCAAAGAACTACAAGAACTAGCAGAAAATCGTCAATCGGGGAGAACTATACTTTTCTCCCTATGTGTTGTTTTTAGCTCGAGAGGAAACTGGAAACTAAATTTCAGGTTTATCTCCTGATGTTTGTGGAGTCTATGACGTCACTCTGTCATAAAACGACACGTCATTTTAGTTATTATAAATGTTTGGTTTAATTAACTTGACGAGAGTTGGAAATATCTGGAGGACATGGTCGAGGGCTTCAGCGTTATTCTTGAGTGACCATAGATGAGCTGCTGAGTTGAGATGAAGGAGAAGATCATCATCATCGTCATCTTCATCATCATCACCATCTTCATCATCATAATCACCTTCATCAACATAATCATCAGCGTCATTATCATCATCAAGTACTATGCCTGCTGGTGTATGACGGTTGGTGATCATGTCTCTTCACAACTTTCCACCTCTAAAACTGTCTACTAGTTATGCTGTTGATTTCCGATCAAACCTTTCTCTTGAGCTGCCTTGTATCTTTTCGCTCTGTTTGCCTCTTTTCCTTCTTGCTTCAAATTGTCCTGTTGTCATTGTAAACTATATTTTCTTTTTCTCATGATAACTTTTATTTCTCCTTTTTCTCATGTTAGCCTCTATTTCTCTTTTTCTCACGATAAACTCTATTTCTCTTTTTCTCATGATAAACTCTATTTTTCCTGTTGCCACTATAAACTGTATTTTCTTTTTCTCATGATAACCTCTATTTCGCATTTTCTCACGATAAACGGTATTTTTCCTGATGTCACTATAAACTCTATTTCTCCCGTTCTTAAGATAACCTCTAAAATGGTTATAGTTTTCATCTTCTTCTTTCCTTCCTCATCTGTCTTTCAGCGTCGAGGGGAGATATAATTTGCGGTCTTTTGCTCTTCTGTTCGCCTCTGCTGCTGTTATGTTTCCTAGTGCTTCTAATACTCCATCCATCCATCTTTTTCGTGGTCGACACTTAGGTCTGGTGTTCTCACAACGTTTGTTGAAGGCTGGTTGTGTTGTGTTTTGTTCACTCTGCCTTGTCACGTGGTCAAAACATTTTATCTGTTGTTTCCTTATATATTCTATGGCGGAGGCTATTCCTAGCTTTTTCTCAGTTCTTCATTTCTGATCTTATCTCTCAGATAGTTTCCTGTCATTCGTCTAACACATTTCATCTCTGTAGAGGTTATTTTTTCTTGTTGTTCTTGCATCTAAGGTCCAGTTCTGACATTGGTAGCACAACGTTGGGATGAAGATTGTATTGTATAGTGCTCGTTTTGCCTCCAGAGTTATTTCCTTGTTGGACAATAGTGGTGATAACTGTCCAATGATTTGACAAGCTTTGTTGCATCTTGATTCTATCTCTGCTGTTTGAGAATTATCATTAGACTTCCTAGGTATTTGAATTCCTCTAATTGTTTGAGTTGTCTACCTTCTATAGTTATGTTGATGTTCTGTTTATTTTTGGCGACATTCATGACTTCTGTTTTGTTGATGTTGATTTTCATGTTGTATTTTGCGCTTGAGCTGTTGAGTTTGTTTAAGTGTTCTTGTAGGTCTTCTATTGTTTCATGTATTAGTGCCTGATCGTCTGCAAATAAAAGCTCGTTGATCTCCTCAGTCTCTGATGGGTTGGCTAGCTTGCATATATAGTCCATGTATGTAATAAACAGTAAGGTGTGCACCCCTGTCTTACACCTGACCTAACTTCAAAGTGGTATGTGTAGCCTGCTTCTGTTCTAACCCTGCAGCTGCTGTTGATGTAGAGACTTTTAATAAGGTTGGTTAGATGTTGGCTTACTCCGTATGTTGTTAGTATCTCCCACAGTTGTTCTCTGTTAGATGTTGACTTACTCCGTATGTTGTTAGTATCTCCCACAGTTGTTCTCTGTTTACTCTGTAGAATGCTTTTTCATGGTCAATGAAAGCTATCCAGAAATAGAGATTCTGAGAGCTGGGATATGTGGGAGTTATCTCTTGAATCAGAAAATCAGTTTTTGAGTGTGTCTCCTCCTTTAGAGCATCCTCATTACTCTTATTACCTGTTCCTGGTATTTTCAACATTCTTCTGCAAAAAAAAGATAGTATTAAAGTCTCCCCCCCCCCCCTATTGAGATAATGCCGTAAAGACAGGGATACCTCTTCTGTAAAACCTCATTTCAGTGACTCCCCGTCGATTTTCTTCCCGTTGTCCAGTTGTCCATGATTCACATTTATACACAAAGACTGGCTCCACATGACACTAGCAAAATCTTATTCCTTATTTGCATTGACCTAAAAAAAAAAAGGCTAGCGCGGGTAGCAGATGACGATACCTAACAGATAAAGGCACACAAGTCTTGAACAATAATGTCAACGCAATAAACAGGCACACACTTGAGCTAATTTCACTACAGAACTCGATGTGATTAAACAAAAATTCCAGAAAATTTTGCGCATTTGAAAAATTTCAAACAACGATTTTCTAGAATTCCGACTGATAAGATTCTGAGAGCTGGGATATGTGGGAGATCTCAGTCAGTGACTCTTGAGTGGAACTTTTGAGCCGAACACACACACGCGCTCACGCACATATGGTCTTTTCTTGTCTTATAGATGGATGTAACCAGGAACGTCGATAATTGTTGCTCAACGTCATTGAACAGTGTAGCCACTCCCCTTAATGGTTCTGCCAAGATTTGATTGACAGGTCAGGCAGCAGACGGAACAAACGACATTAATGTTGTTTGATTTTATCTACTTTTTTCTTTCCTTCTTTCATCATGACTTTATATCACAATTTAAATATTGCTGTGCAATTCCTTTAGTTAAATTGAGATCTGCCTTGCAGGAAGATTGGGGACAATCAAAGGCTAAGGAATGCAAACCTGAATAAAATTCTGGCTGAAATCGGATGCACTGGGCCACTGGCGCAGAACAAAGTGCAACGTTTTAACGGGTGTTCAATCAGAGTGGATCTGGCAGACTAATTGTGATGTTCTGTCTGTGAGGGCGATCAACACACTTAACCTGACAGCTGACTTCATGTGAGAGTCTGGAATCCTACTCTGATTGAGTCCTGATCGCAGAGAGAGAGAGAGAGAGAGAGAGAGAGAGAGAGAGAGAAATGATATTTTGGGGCATGTCAAAAGACAGTAGCCTACTAAAAGTTACATTGGAAGCGATAATAAAAGGTAAAATAGGCATACACCAAGACTAACGTGGACGAGCAACATCAAAAGATGGACAATACTTCTCATGGCTGACATAGTGCGGCCTATGATAGATAACCTGCACAATGAAAGCAAGAGACAGCGATACCTACAAAGTATGCCGTTGGTCATTGAACAAATATAGGCACTAACACCATATGCAACAAACGCTTTAAACCGTGGATGGAAGCTCTACTTATACATTGTGTTCGTAAGTTGCTCTTAAAGTACATTTAGAAAACTACACACAAGTCGAGCACATGAAATATGTATGACATATTGCAGGAGATTTATTGTTCCAAGCGCATACATCAGAAGATCCGATCCTGTTCCAAACTGTTTTTACAGATTGCATTTTGATTCAATTAACGTTGAACTCTCTCGACACAACTTTAGTAGTCGACACCAGACAGCAGGCGCAGACAGCAGATACAGCTGTTGTTCTTCTGTAAGGGAAATTATTTACACCCGTTAGACAGGCCGTTTTGATCGGACAGCCTGTTTATGTGTACATTTTGTTGTATACAGTTTGGCCAACACAAAGGTGGAGATTCGGGATACAATGACGCAGGTCGGTGGTGTGTTTACATGAAGCTAACTGGTGTGAAATTAGTTTGGGGTGGATCGCAAAGAAATAGACACATATATACAGACTGATGAATGGTTAGGGAATACATAGATCACATAGGCAGAGAAAGAAATGTACAAACAGGTTATGGATAAAAGGCAGATTGATGAAAGACAGGAAGAAAGTTTTATAGTCACTGAGTTTGTCTTCGGACTATCTCATCATCATCAAGTACTGGGCCTGCTGGCGTAGGTGATTATGTCTCTCCACAACTTTCGATCTCGACAGTTATTTATCATTTCTGTTGTTGACCTTCTGCCAAGCCATTCTCTTAAGCTGTTTGGTATTTTTTCTCTTTATCTCTTCGTCCCTCAATTTTTCCAGTTGTTACAATATATTCCAGTTGTTCTCTTCTCATTACATGGCCAAAAAATTATGATTGTTTCTTCCTAATATTGGAAAGTAGCTCTCTTTTTACTTTGACCTCTTTCAGAACATTTTCATTACTCTTATTAGCTGTCCATGGTATTCTCAACATTCTTCTGTAAAACCACAATTCTACAGACTCTGTAATTCTCTCAGTAATTTTCTTGTCTGTTGTCCTATTGTTCATGATTCACATCCATATGTTAATACTGGCTCTACATAACATTTAAGAACTCTTTTTCGTGTTTCTATTGTCAAAAATAGACTGCATAGTATCTTCCTCATTTTTTTGGAAAACTGCTTTTGCCTCAGCCATTCTGACTATCTCATAGCACATCCATAACTTGTAGTCAAAAGTGTAGATAAAAGTGAATGGAGATGAATGGGCAATAGATGAATGATCGGAACAATATAAGTATTAATGAATGCAGGAATAGATTGGAGAAGAGTAGAGATTATATAAAATGAGAACAGAAGGTGGAAGGATGTTAACCCGGACAGACATTATATATGTAAGCAGGTACGATAGGTAACAATACAGACATGAACACAGATAGACAGACATTATATATGTAAGCAGGTACGATAGGTAACAATACAGACATGAACGCAGATAGACAGACTTATATGTAAGCAGGTACGATAGGTAACAATACAGACATGAACACAGATAGACAGACTTATATGTAAGCAGGTACGATAGGTAAAAATACAGACATGAACACAGATAGACAGACTTATATGTAAGCATGTACGATAAGTAACAATACAGACATGAACGCAGATAGACAGACTTATATGTAAGCATGTACGATAGGTAACAATACAGACATGAACACAGATAGACAGACATTATATATGTAAGCAGGTACGATAGGTAACAAAACAGACATGAACACAGATAGACAGACTTATATGTAAGCAGGTACGATAGGTAACAATACAGACATGAACGCAGATAGACAGACCTATATGTAAGCATGTACGATAGGTAACAATACAGACATGAACGCAGATAGACAGACTTATATGTAAGCAGGTACGATAGGTAACAATGCAGACATGAACGCAGATAGACAGACTTATATGTAAGCAGGTACGATAGGTAACAATACAGACATGAACGCAGATAGACAGACCTATATGTAAGCATGTACGATAGGTAACAATACAGACATGAACGCAGATAGACAGACTTATATGTAAGCAGGTACGATAGGTAACAATGCAGACATGAACGCAGATAGACAGACTTATATGTAAGCAGGTACGATAGGTAACAATACAGACATGAACGCAGATAGACAGACTTATATGTAAGCATGTACGATAGGTAACAATACAGACACGAGCGCAGAAGACAGACTTATATGTAAGCAGGTACGATAGGTAACAATACAGACATGAACACAGATAGACAGACTTATATGTAAGCAGGTACGATAAGTTACAACACAGACATGAACGCAGATAGACAGACTTATATGTAAGCAGGTACGATAGGTAACAATACAGACATGAACACAGATAGACAGACTTATATGTAAGCAGGTACGATAGGTAACAAAACAGACATGAGCGCAGAAGACAGACTTATATGTAAGCAGGTACGATAGGTAACAATACAGACATGAACGCAGATAGACAGACTTATATGTAAGCATGTACGATAGGTAACAATACAGACACGAGCGCAGAAGACAGACTTATATGTAAGCATGTACGATCGGTAACAATACAGTCATGAACGCAGATAGACAGACTTATATGTAAGCATGTACGATAGGTAACAATACAGACATGAACGCAGATAGACAGACTTATATTTAAGCATGTACGATAGGTAACAATACAGACGTGAACGCAGATAGACAGACTTATATGTAAGCATGTATGATCGGTAACAATACAGTCATGAACGCAGATAGACAGAATTATATGTAAGCATGTACGATAGGTAACAATACAGACATGAACGCAGATAGACAGACTTACATGTAAGCAGGTACGATAGGTAACAATACAGACATGAACGCAGATAGACAGACTTATATGTAAGCATGTACGATAGGTAACTATACAGACACGAGCGCAGATGACAGACTTATATGTAAGCATGTACGATCGGTAACAATACAGTCATGATCGCAGATAGACAGACTTATATGTAAGCATGTACGATAGGTAACAATACAGTCATGAACGCAGATAGACAGACTTATATTTAAGCATGTACGATAGGTAACAATACAGACGTGAACGCAGATAGACAGACTTATATGTAAGCATGTATGATCGGTAACAATACAGTCATGAACGCAGATAGACAGAATTATATGTAAGCATGTACGATAGGTAACAATACAGACGTGAACGCAGATAGATAGAATTATATGTAAGCATGTACGATAAGTAACAATACAGACGTGAACGCAGATAGACAGACTTATATGTAAGCATGTACGATAGGTAATAATACAGACACGAGCGCAGAAGACAGACTTATATGTAAGCATGTACGATAGGTAACAATACAGACGTGAACGCAGATAGACAGAATTATATGTAAGCATGTACGATAGGTAACAATACAGACATGAACGCAGATAGACAGACTTATATGTAAGCATGTACGATAGTTTACAATACAGACATGAACACAGATAGACAGACTTATATGTAAACATGTACGGTGGGTATCAGTATTGACATGAAAACAGACAGACATATTTGGAAGCAGGTACGACATATATTAATACAGACATGAAGACAGACAGACATATGTGGAAGCAGGTGCGACAGATTATTAATATAGACACGAAGTGAGATAGACAGACATATGGAAGCAGGTACGATAGTTATTAATGCAGACATGAAGACAGACAAACATATGTGGAAGCAAGTGCGACAGATATTAATACAGACATGAATACAGACAAACATATGTGGAAGCAGGTACGATATATATATTAATACAGACATGAAGACAGACAATCATATGTGGAAGCAGATACAATATATATTAATACAGACATGAAGAGAGAACACCAATTTAAATATGGAAAAGTCCCACCGCCTGTGGCGGGATTCGAACTCAAACCATCGTGTTCAGAGACCGACGCCTTACCTCTAGACCACTCACTTCCCCTGAATCAAACAACACTGAGCTCAATAAGGAGAGAAAAGCGTGTGAGTCATTACGTAACACAAGTTATTGTATTCTATCTATCTATCTATCTATCTATCTATCTATCTATCTATCTATCTATCTATCTATCTATCTATCTATCTATCTATCTATCTATCTATCTATCTATCTATCTATCTATCTATCTATCTATCTATCTGTCTGTCTGTCTGTCTGTCTGTCTGTCTGTCTGTCTGTCTGTCTGTCTGTCTGTCTGTCCGTCCGTCCGTCCGTCCGTCCGTCCGTCCGTCCGTCCGCCCGCCCGCCGGCCCGCCCGCTTCCCTGCCTGTCTATCTATCTATCTATCTATCTGTCTGTCTGTCTGTCTGTCTATCTGTCTGTCTGTCTGTCTGTCCGTCCGTCCGTCCGTCCGTCCGCCCGCCCGCTCGCCTGCCTGTCTATCTATCTATTTATCTATCTAAAGAGTAATACTGTGCTCAATAGATAATCTTATAATTCTGGACAAACTGTTCTGGCAGAGTTCCAGACCTGCAACTAGCACCAGAATACAGCTGACAACGTTGCTACGTGCACACATGTACGTATGTTCACCATCCTTGCTTTGAATGCCAATAAATACTTCACTACATGAGGATGGGCAACAAAAGGTCACAATTTCTACAGGAACAAAACTTAAGATAAACACCATTGTGTTTGAAGTCGCGATGGCTCAGTGGTTAGTGATTTGGGCTATAAATGACAAGAGGTCGGGTTTGATCCCGATCGACGGCTTCCGGTTCAACCAGTCTTAAATGAGTACTGTATTTTTTTCTGGGAAAGTAGAGCAACATGGGAGTCATGCCGACCACATTACCCCAAAAATCATGTGCCGAAGGTCTATGAAAATGTGGTCACCAACATCATGTTCCCTATACGCGACGTGGCGTGATAGGTTCTTTACTTTGGTTTATATTTGTTAACCATTGATTTGGTGAAAGGCAAAATTAATGGGAATTAAGCGAAAGAAATTAATCAAAATATAACGTAATTTGGGTTAGAGTTTTTTTCCTGGAATTGGAACTTCACGGGGGGACAGTTGGGAATTCAATTTTTGAGCTTCGTGTGGAAAACAAGAAAATTGAGTTTAATTGACACATTGATTATCGACCCTGCGAATTGAAGGTTGTTTCCCCTTGGTCTAATGAAATAAGTGTTATTAAAGTCTTGTGATAATGATGGGTTTGTGAACAAACAAACGGAATCTGATGTTTGTATATGGGAATGAAGGGTTTGGAATGGCCGGTAGGGGTGGGGGGAGGGGGAGGTGGGAGGTGCTGATAGAGAATTTTTACTTTAAAAAATTAAATATAGTCTTATAGTCTAATAGCAATATAATGATGTTAAAAAAGGGGGAGGGGGGAATGTTATCTAACAATAGATAACAGAGTCAAGAACAACTTGTGGTGGCCAGTGCTTTTACTCGATGTTTTTCTCTTTTGTATTTTTTGTTCGCTACGAAATTAGAGGTTTGGAAATGAACGCTTAGCTGTTTTATATTGTGCAACAATGGCTCAAAAGCTTCAATACGGCGAAACCAATGTTTAGTAAAGGTTTGAAAGGTCTCACATTCACTATACAGTAATGGAAAGGTCGTGCAACCAACACTCAACAACTGTAAGGTCATACAACTAACACTCAACAACTGTAAGGTCATACAACCAGCACTCAACAACTATAAGGTCATACAACTAGCACTCAACAACTGTAAGGTCATACAACCACCACTCAACAACTGTAAGGTCATACAACCAACACTCAACAACTGTAAGGTCATACAATCAACACTCAACAACTGTAAGGTCATACAACCAACACTCAACAACTGTAAGGTCATACAACCAGCACTCAACAACTATAAGGTCATACAACCAGCACTAAACAACTGTAAGGTCATACAACCAACACTCAACAACTGTAAGGTCATACAACCAACACTCAACAACTGACAGGTTGTGCAAGCAATACTCAACAACTGCAAGGTCATACAACCAGCACTCAACAACTGCAAGGTCGTGCAACCAATACTCAACAACTGTAAGCTCATACAACCAACACTCAACTACTGTAAGGTCATACAACCAGCACTCAACAACTGTAAGGTCGTGCAAGCAATACTCAACAACTGCAAGGTCATACAACCAGCACTCAACAACTGCAAGGTCGTGCAACCAATACTCAACAACTGTAAGCTCATACAACCAACACTCAACTACTGTAAGGTCATACAACCAGCACTCAACAACTGTAAGGTCGTGCAACCAATACTCAATGACTGAACGGTCGTGGAACCAACAATCAACAACTAAATTGTCGTGGAACCAACAATCAACAACCGTAAGATCATATAACCAACACTCAACAACTAATAGGTCTTGCAACCAACACTCAACAACTAACAGGTCGTAGAACCAATAGATAACAACTAAAATGTCATACAACAAACACTGAACAACTAAAAGGCCATACAACCAACACTCAAGTACTAAAAGGTCATACAACCAACACTCGAGTACTAAAAGGTCATACAACCAACACTCAAGTACTAAAAGGTCATACAACCAACACTCGAGTACTAAAAGGTCATACAACCAACACTCAAGTACTAAAAGGTCATACAACCAACACTCAAGTACTAAAAGGTCATACAACCAACACTCAAGTACTAAAAGGCCATACAACCAACACTCAAGTACTAAAAGGTCATACAACCAACACTCAAGTACTAAAAGGTCATACAACCAACACTCAAGTACTACAAGGTCATACAACCAACACTCAAGTACTAAAAGGTCATACAACCAACACTCAAGTACTAAAAGGTCATACAACCAACACTCAAGTACTAAAAGGTCATACAACCAACACTCAAGTACTAAAAGGTCATACAACCAACACTCAAGTACTAAAAGGTCATACAACCAACACTCAAGTACTAAAAGGCCATACAACCAATACCCAGCTACCTACAACCACAGCTTTGATTTTTTAGCCAGAGCTCTTCTCCACTAAAGTTAAATTTAATCCTTCCTCTACTTTTGAATTTCCAAATCTGGACAATAACTCCACCAGTCTCTTTACATCAAAGATGTTGACAATCGATTTACGTTTTCAAACAAACTATCTAAGTTTATACCAAATCTTCTATTAATTTGTTACCTATAGCCAGTCATTGATGGTCCTAACTTTGTTTTATTATTTGGACTAAATCAGGTCACCAATAGACAGGGTTGTTGAGTCTCTACCGCGTCTCGTGTCAGGAAAATTTACATTTCAATGAAAGCTCGATAGACGATCTGAACTCAGTAGAAATGTTATTTATGGTGTGATGGTTGTCTGTTGTGTGATGGTTGTCTGCTGTATGATGGTTGTCTGTTGTATGATGGTTGTCTGTTGTGTGATGGTTGCTTGTTGTGTGATGGTTGTCTGTTGTGTGATGGTTGCTTTGTTGTGTGATGGTTGCTTGTTGTGTGATGGTTACTTGTTGTGTGATGGTTGCTTGTTGTGTGATGGTTGTCTGTTGTGTGATGGTTGCCTGTTGTGTGATGGTTGTCTGTTGTGTGATGATTATCTGTTGTGTGATGATTGTCTGTTGTGTGATGGTTACCTGTTGTGTGATGGTTGCTTGTTGTTTGATGGTTACCTGTTGTGTGATGGTTGTCTGTTGTGTGATGGTTGCCTGTTGTGTGATGGTTGACTGTTGTGTGGTGGTTGCCTGTTGTATGATGGTTGTCTGTTGTGCGATGGTTGTCTGTTGTGTGATGGTTGTCTGTTGTGTGATGGTTGCTTGTTGTGTGATGGTTGTCTGTTGTGTGATGGTTGTCTGTTGTGTGATGATTGACTGTTGTGTGATGGTTGTCTGTTGTGTGATGGTTGCTTGTTGTGTGATGTTTGTCTGTTGTGTGATGGTTGCTTGTTGTGTGATGGTTGTCTGTTGTGTGATGGTTGTCTGTTGTGTGATGGTTGTCTGTTGTGTGATGGTTGTCTGTTGTGTGATTGTTGCCTGTTGTGTGATGGTTGTCTGTTGTGTGATGGTTGCTTGTTGTGTGGTGGTTGTCTGTTGTGTGATGGTTGCTTGTTGTGTATGTGATGGTTGCCTGTTGTGTGATGATTGACTGTTGTGTGATGGTTGCTTGTTTTGTGATAGTTGACTGTTGTGTGATGGTTGCTTGTTGTGTGATAGTTGCTTGTTGTGTGATGGTTGCCTGTTGTGTGATTATTGCCTGTTGTGTGATGATTGCCTGTTGTGTGATGGTTGCTTGTTGTGTGATAGTTGACTGTTGTGTGATGATTGACTGTTGTGTGATAGTTGCCTGTTGTGTGATGGTTGTCTGTTGTGTGATCGTTGCCTGTTGTTTGATGGTTGACTGTTGTGTAATGGTTGACTGTTTTGTGATGGTTGTCTGTTGTGTGATGATTGACTGTTGTGTGATGATTGACTGTATTATCTTGTTGCGACTACAGCGGAAGTAAATGAAGTGAAAGTGTTTCGTGAAATGTTTGCGTCGCGTTTAGTCAAATGACGCGTTGTTTCACTTCCGTTCCGGCAGCTAAAAATTGGACGTTTGTAAGCAGTCAAGCTAGTGAGAGGCGTTGACACCAAAACAAATCTGATTACCGTAAACAGTGGAAAACCTGGAGCTGATAACGATCTAGAAAATGGCGGATAAATCACGTGGTTTCTTCAATGCACGAAGATACACAATACAGTGGTTTGTCACCGATACTTTAGCTCATTTTTTGCATTTACATGACGAGAAGATACACATGCTTCTTCGATTGTAGGGAGCCACGATAGCTCGCTGGTTAGTGAACTGGACTACAAAGGACAAGAAGTCGTTCGATCCTGATCAACGGCTTTCGGGTTCACCCAGCCCTAAGTGGGTAAAGGTTTTTTTTTCTGGGAAAGTAAAGCGACACGAGCGTAATACCGACGGCATTACCCCAAAAATAATGTGCCGAAGGTCCGTAAAAATTATGGTCACTAACACGATATTCATGATACGTCACTTGGCGTGACGGGGCTCTTTACTTACTTCTTCGATTGTACATTCAAAAAGATTTGAAAAAATATTATATCTCAAAATAAAATGTAAAAAAAATTATGTTTACAAATTTCATACTGCATCCCTACCCCAATAAAGTGAATTATGCTGCAAGTGGCACAAGGCGCAGGAGAAGGTGATGACGCTAGGAACTATAAATCCTTGTAATAAAGTGAATTATACTCATTATTATTTTCATTATCGGCCATACCAGTTTGGCGTAGGCGATCATGTCCTTCCACAATTTTCTGTCCACAGTACTTCTGGGATATTTGTAGCTTCCGGTTCAGAACATCCATCTTCGGTATGGTTAGATTTTCTTGGTATCTTTGCTCGGACAGCGGGCACATTTGACTTAACTGCGAACGGTTCTTTAACGTGCGCTTGTACACACGTGTACACATGAGTACACACGAGTACACACGGGACCTCCTGTCTCTTTGCCGCTATTCGAGAGGGCCAGACATCGGATCTAACTACTCCGAGACCTGGGA
Source organism: Megaustenia siamemsis (assembly GCA_032433765.1). NCBI lineage: Eukaryota > Metazoa > Mollusca > Gastropoda > Stylommatophora > Ariophantidae > Megaustenia > Megaustenia siamemsis. Next base: position 9,887,636 of record JAVIAB010000001.1, read on the forward strand.
AGGGTGAAGCCACAAAAAAACCACAGATTCGAAGTTGCAAATTCCCACTGCATACGGTAGGATTCGAAACTTGGGCCATACTGTCCAGTGACTGACGTCTTACCCCAGGACCACCCAGCTCCACACTACGATAATGACACTGCTAAAGAATTTTTTTGTTTTGTTTTGTAATGAGGAACAAGAAAACGAGAATTTTATTTCGTGAATATTTCGATTACAGTTTTTGTAATATTTTATATATTTCTGTAAAATATACTAACTGATATTTACACAAATTTACTTTTCTATACGGATGAAATGTGTGTACTCCATGAAATAAATTACAGTTGCGTTCATTATGTAGGAGTCATGAAATAGACATTTCCAAAGTTCCTTAACTCTAACCAAGTCTCAAAGAACACACATATTTTACTGACTGAATAAAAAAAACAAAAACAACTAAATAACAGAAAGGAGAATTATAATAAGCACATAAGACTAAAGTTCGATCTGTCGCTGCCTTGAGCGTGTAATTTCAGTCAGAAGAAGGAAGGAAAATAAAGAAAAAGACAAACAGACAATGAAGGAAGATGGTTAAAAAGCCAGACATGTTAACTAACACAGGATTAGACATTTTCTATAAACACGTCGATAAGTTTGAAAAAGTCAAGAAAACCAGTAAAGGAAAACAAATATTAAAGATTTCCACCAGGAATTATTAGGTGTATATGGAATGTGGTGGTAGTGACCATGTCTATTCGTGACCAACAGCGATATTTTGGGGTGATGTGGTTAGTATCACGCCAGACCGCCATTACTTCCCATACATATCTGCTACCAATTTTTAGAAGAAGGGTAAACGGTCCGAGTCGGTCCGACCAAAAATGCCGTCACTTCTAGGAATCAAACCCCGTTCCTTCTTACCAGAAGCGAACATTTTAACTTTTTATGCAATCACCGATACTCCAAAGCCCTTGTTTCTTTTTCTTCCTTCCTTCCTCAATTTACTACGGACAAGGGGTAGGGTTCGATCCCAACCGACGGCTCCGGGTTCACCCAGCCTTAAATGGGTACCGGATTTTTTTCTGGGAAAGTAAAAGCAGCACGGGCGTAATACCGACCACATTACCCCAAAAATCATGTGCTGAAGGTCTGTAAAATATAGGGTCACTAACACCATATTTCCCTATACGCCACTTGGCGTGACGGGGGTACTTTACTTTTTTTTTACTTTTACTTCCTCAATTGCGTTTCAGCGTCGTGTGGAGACATAGTTTGCGGTCTTTTGCTCTCCTGTTCGCCTCTGCTGTTGTTTCCTAGTGTTTCTAATATTCCATCAATCCATCTTTTGCTCTCCTGTTCGCCTCTGCTGTTGTTTCCTAGTGTTTCTAATATTCCATCAATCCATCTTTTTCGTGGTCGACCCTTGGCTTAGGTCTTATCGCAACGCTTATTGAAGGCTCGTTGTGTTTTGATGTTTCTGTTTTATCAAGTGGCCGAACCGTTTTATCTGTTGTTTATTTATGTATGCTATGGCAGGGATTATTCTTAGCTTTTTTTCTCAGTTCTTCATTTCTGATCTTATCTATCAGACTGTTTCCTGTCATTCGTCTAACACATTTCATCTCTGTAGAGGTTATTTTTCTTATTGTTCTTGTATCTAGGGTCCAGGACTTGCATTGGTAGCATGAAGATTGTATTGTAGAGTGCCCGTTTTGCCTCTAGAGTTATTTCCTTGTTGGACAATAGTGGTGGTAGATGTCCGATGATTTGACAATCTTTGTTGCATCTTGAGTCTATCTCTGCTGCTTGTGAATTGTTGTTTGTCACTAGACTTCCTAGATATTCCCCCACTTGATTAAGTTGTCTGCCATCTATCGTTATGTTGGTGTTTTGTTTCTCTTTTGCAATAATGACTTTCATGTCTTCTGTTTTGTTGATTTTCATGTTGTATTTGGTGCCTTTGCTGTTAAGTTTATTAAAAAAATTGTGTATTCTATTCTTCCGTGTATTAGTGCCTAACCGTCTGCAAATAGAAGTTCGTTAATCTCCGCTGTCTCCGATGGGTTGCCTAACTTATATATGTAATTCATGTATGTAATAAACAATGGGGGAGATAATACGCACCGCTGTCTTACTCCTGACTAACTATCTCTACTCTTGTCTAACTTCAAAGTTATCTGTGTAGCCTTCTGTTATTCTGACTGTGCAGCTGCTGTTGATGTAGAGACTTTTTAATTAGGTTGGTTAGCTGTTGGCCTACTCCGTTTCATGTACAAACATAAACATACAGTGAAATAAAAAAAAAAACTAAGTAAAATCAAGCAAGCGATATCCCTTGATAGAACAAATATAAAATGTCATATTAGAGCAACAAAGACTTGACATGTTTATAAACAGAAGTAACGTAAAAAGATCAATAAAAAAGCAAATGTGGAAACTTGGAACAGAAATGCAGAAACGTGGATAAGAAGCAATGACAGGTTATGGACGGGGTTAAATAGATTAGAGGGAAACAGGAAATAACTGGATTAGTTTTGTTAATACTTTTTCCGTGCGAGACGCTTAACTGTTGATAATGATGTTGGTGCTAAAAAAGTTAATTAACGTTTTAATGATCTCTAACAAACGGTTATTTATAAATGAAATTAACGTGCATGGTTACTTAAACTAAGGTATAATGAAACGTAAGGAATCAGCTAGTAGTGGTAGTATTAACAGTTATAGTAGTAGTGGTACTTGTAGTAGTAGTTGTAGTTGTTGTAGTAGTGGTAGTACTAGTGGTAGTAATTATAATAGTAGTAGTTGTTGTAGTAGTGGTAGTACTAGTGGTAGTAGTTGTAATAGTAGTAATTGTAGTAGTAGTTGTTGTAGTTGTTGTAGTAGTTGTTGTACTAGTGGTAGTACTAGTGGTAGTAGTAGTAATTGTAGTAGTAGTAATGGCAGCAGGTGTAGTGGTTGTAGTAGTATTAGTTGTTGTAGTAGTAGTTGTTGTTGTAGTACTATTAGTAGTACAGGTAACAGTTATAGTAGAGGTGGTAGTAGTAAGTAGTAGTAGTGCGACGATGGTAGGTAGTGGTGGTAGTGGTAGTAGTAGTAGTAGTAATAGTAGTAGTAGTGGTAGTGTTGGTAGTAGCGGTAGTAGTAGTAGTAATAATAATAGTAGTAATAGTAGTGGTGGTAGTGGTGTTAGTAGTAGTAGTAGATTTTAGTAGTAGTAGCAGCGGTGGTGGTGATAGTGGTGGTATTAGTAGTTGAAAATAGTAGCAGTAATAGTAAGTAGTAGTAATAGTTGTAGTTGTAGTTGTAGTCGTGGGATTAGTGGTAGTAGTAAGTAGTAATAAAATTAAGTAGTTAGTAATAGTAGTAGTAGCAGTGATAGTAATAGTAGTAGTAGCAGTGATAGTAATAGTAGTAGTAGTAGTGATAGCGGTAGTAGTAGTAGTTTCTGTAGTAGTGATAGTAGTAGTAGTAGTGATAGTGGTAGAAGTAGTAGTAGTAGTAGTAGTAGTAGTGATAGTGGTAGTAGTAGTAGTGGTAGTAGTAGTAGTAGTAGTAGTGATAGTGGTAGTAGTAGTAGTAGTAGTAGTAGTAGTAGTGATAGTAGTAGTAGTAGTAGTGATAGTGGTAGTAGTAGTAGTAGTAGTAGTAGTGATAGTAGTAGTAGTAGTAGTAGTAGTAGTAGTAGTAGTAGTAACAGTAGTAATAGTAGTAGTAGTAGTAGTGATAGTAGTAGTAGTAGTAACAGTAGGATGATGACGTCATGGGACGCACCAAGATGTAAGTTCGTCCGAGTTCTAGCCGTGGTGTATACAATGCTGATCTTGAACATCGCGCTGTCTGTTGTCACAGCGAGCTGGCGGATTGTTAGAATTGTAACCACGGGTTTGAAATAATTGTTTGTGCACATTTCGTTAACCACTGCTGTAGATCAAGTCTTTATTCTGCTGGCTTTGTTTGCGACATTGGAAGCTAATGGCCTAACTGCCTAACTTGTGTAGACGGTTGGTTCGGGGAAAATTGTGCGTTGCAGTGTCACTGCTAAAATCGCTCAGTTTGTGACAGGGCTACAGGGACATGCACAATCGGTGACAGTTGTCGGCGAGAGCGTTTCGGACCCCAGTGTCAGTACTTTGATCTAGTTTGCAAATACGCCTAATGATCTGGACCTACAGATCCGGACAGTTTCATGGTCTAATCAACAATTCAACATGTTACGGATTGAAGGGGCGATAGTTGCAAATATCTGCTCCATCTACATTGGCGGGGGTCGGAGTGTGGCTCTCAAACAGAACGCAAACCAGACCGACACATTTAATGCTTGATATACAGTGGACGGGTGTGGACCAGAGGCCGCAGTTAATGGCAAAACAAAGACCAATCTTTATGACAATGACTGCACACACACACACAATTGAGAAGTGGAACCAATTCTGTTTACTGGTATCTGAACTTTGACACGTCCCAGAAGACTCACACCATTCGAATTTATCATTGAGCTAGCACTATGATTCGGGTAAAGAATGACACCCCAAAGGCTTTCTCTGACAGTGGCGGTGTAGTGTTCCAGTATAATGATATATCATACCCAAATATTTCTGTGAACACTATTGTAGTCACCATACATGCGACTATGGCACACAGTAAGTTTAAGTTCTCACCGACCTTTTCGCAGGACGAGAGTGCACTGACGGTGTGTGAGGTGCAAACATTTACAGACACCAATTGTCTGGACGGGCATTCTTGGTCGTTTTGTACAGTGTGTAGTGGGAGTAGCAAAGGCTGCACCGTCATCATCGGTACGTGTCACGGCAACTGTTCACATGGGATCTATGGACACGACTGCTCCGGGTCTTGTCTTAGTGTCAGTTCTTTATGTGAGGAAAATCCGGAAAATGCCAACATTGCAAACATCCTGGCTATACCTGTGATGACACTTGTCCTGATGGTAATTTTGAGCTACAGTGCGAACAGACGTGTTCTGATGGCTGTGACATCATATGTGACACAGAAAGAGCAGACTGTGCGCGCAAGGAAGCGTACTACGGGCCAGACTGTACTCTCAAATGTCCTGACCACTGTTTCAACGACACCTGTGAACAGTCAACCGGATCTGTTCATGCAAGGGAACGTTCTACGGGTCAGACTGCACTCTCAAATCTCCGTACAACTGTTTGGACGATATCTGTTAACAGTTCATGGGGGCCGGCGTCTCGTATGTCGATGATTCCCACGTTAAGAAGAGTCTGCCGACTACAACAAACCCAAGCATATGGATACCTTAAAGTGTACTGGATATTTTCTTTCTGTGCTGGACATGGTTCATTTCTTGGTGTGTTTCATTGCTAGCCAAGGCTCATATCTTGGCTTGTGTGTGTGTGTGTGCTGGCCATGGCTCATATCTTGGTGTGTGTCATGTTAGTCATATCTCACATTTTGGAGTGTCCGTGTTAATCATGTCTCATATATTTAAGTGTGTATGTGTTTAGTCATATCTCATATCTTAGTGTGTATCTGTGTTAGTCATGTGTCATATCTTTGTGTGTGCATGTTTGGGCTAGTGATATCTCATATCTCTGTGTGTATGTTTATGTATGTCACATCTCATATCCTTGTGTTTGCATGGCTATGCTAGTCACATCTCATATCATTGTGTGTGCCTATCTATGTTGGTCATATCTCATATCTTTGTGTGCATGTCCATGTTAGACATGTGTAATTTCTTTGTGGGTGCATGTCTATGTCAGTCAGATCTCATATCTTTATGTACATGTTTATGTTAGTCAAGTGTCATATATCTTGATGTATGTCAGTGTTAGTCATGCCTCGTATCGCTATGTGCATGTCTGTGTTTGTCACCTCTAGTGACTCGGGCAGATGGTGCTCGTAAACCTGGGAGGGCCGACCATCTAAGGGCAGAATCCCCCTACAGAAAAGATCACCTGCTGCCTTGCAGGAAGATTGGGGACAATCAAAGGCTAGGGAAAGCAAACCTGAATAAAATGCTGGCTGAAATCGGATGCACTGGGCCACTGGCGCAGAACACAGTGCAACGTTTTTAACGGGTGTTCAATCAGAGTGGATCTGGCAGACTCTAATTGTGATGTTCTGTTTGTAACACACCTAACCTGACAGCTGAGTTCATGTGAGGAGCTGGAATCCTACTCTTGGGTCCTGATCGCAAAGAGAAGAGAAGAGAAGAAGTAACAGTAGTAGTAGTAGTAGTAGTAGTAGCGATAGTAGTAGTAGTTGTAGTAGTAACAGTAGTTATAGTAGTCGTAGTAGTGATAGTAGTAGTAGTAGTAGTAGTAGTAGTAGTAATAGTAGTAGTAGTAGTAGTAGTAGTAGTAGTAGTAGTAGTAGTAGTAGTAGTGGTTGTAGCAAGGAAGCGAGCTTTTACCGAATAATAATAAGGAACTCATTTTTGCTCATGCAACATGTTTCTTCTCTCCACACAGCCGAGCGATCAAAAGGTCTGACAGGAACTGAACAATTTTGCTAACTGCGTCGTAGGAGTAGCCAGAAAAATGTTGAAACTTAACACTGAACTGCTTAGGGGTCTCCATCTCCGGATTTTCCCTCAGGGTTTACCCACGAACTCTATTCCGTGAGTGTAAACAACACGGGTTTATAATCGGAGTTGACTTTCCCTTAGATGGGTTGCCATTTTTAGATTAACTGGTCGCATCTATACGGGAAAGAGGTTATGACGCCTCCGACTCGCCGATGATTACTTCACAGGACTTGTGGAGCATTTTATAGAATTAGCCACCCCACGCAACTAATTAACCCCACCCTCTGAAATCACCAATGAATAAATTAATATTTATGTAAAATAATAAACTGAGAAAAATTGATATATTTTCGACACGTTAAATACCGTATTAGTGCTGAAAGATCAATAATTGAAGGTATTTTACTTGGAAGGTAGAGAAGAGAACACCTTAAATGATGATAAGGTAACGGCAAAAAGAATTGTACACTTACTAGCACAGGAAACGTTGATAATGAAATCAGAAACATTATAGGCGGAAAGAAAGTGAGGCTCGTATCAACTGAGCGCACGGTGATTGTGATAAACAATGACAAAAACAAAAAAGAGGTTTTGATTAATCAAACGTTATGGATTGTGTACCATTTCTTCCGTCAGTTGGACATTTATATAGTTAGTTAGTTAATTAGTTTTTTAATCAGTTAGTTAATTAGCTAGTTAATCAGTTAGTTAATTAGTTAGATAATCAGATAGTTAATTGGTTAGTTAATCAGTTAGTTAATTAGTTATTTAATCAGTTTGTTAATCAGTAAGTTAATTAGTTAGTTAACCAGTCATTTAATTAGTTAGTTAATTAATTAGTTAATTAGGTAGTTAATTAGTTAGTTAATTAGTTAGTTAATTAGTTAGTTAATCAGTTAGTTAATTAGTTAGTTAGTTAATTAGTTAGTTAATTAGCTAGTTAATTTGTTAGTTAATTAGTTAGTTAATTAGTTAGTTAATCAGTTAGTTAATTAGTTAGTTAATCAGTTAGTTAATCTGTTAGTTAATTAGTTAGTTAATTAGTTAGTTAATCAGTTAATTAATAATTTAGTTAATCAGTTAATAACAATGGACGGCATGATTCCGTGTCGACGCATCAGGGGAAGAAGGTGGTTTCAAGACATCAGGAAGACCTTGAACTTGACAACAGAAGATGTGGGAGATTTGGGTAGGGAGAGTTTCTTAGAAGCGGGTTGTGGTGAATGTAATGTGCAGCAAAGGACATGCAACATGATGATGATGTGCTGGTTAGTTATTTTGTTAATTAATTAACTTTCAGATAGTTAATTAATTAGTCATTTTCTTAGTACCTTGGGAGGTTCATTCAGTTTTAGTTAGTTAATCATTAGCTGTTTAATGTTTCTGTACAGTTTTAGTTAGTTAATTATTAGCTGTTTAATGTTTCTGTACAGTTTTAGTTAGTTAATTATTAGCTGTTTAATGTTTCTGTACAGTTTTAGTTATTTAATTATTAGCTGTTTAATGTTTCTGTACAGTTTTAGTTAGTTAATTATTAGCTGTTTAATGTTTCTGTACAGTTTTAGTTAGTTAAATAATTAGCTGGTTTATTTATCTCTCATTCTTTTCCCTTTTTTGTTGGCTGACTTAGTTATTTTTAGCTGTTACGTCCTATCACAAGCTACCACATTTGGACCCTCAAATATAGGTGAAGCTGTTGGTTCCATGACAATTTTTTTTACTTGTGAACTAATCTTGAATTAATTTAACTGTGTACAAAATACTTTCAATAAACACTTGTTTTCCTGTGTACATAGTTTATTCATAGTTCTTTAGCTGTTTTCCAATTGACCAGAGCATTTATCTGATTGGAGTCACAAGACTACACCCACGCCAGCATACTGAGTGATTCGATGAGCACGAAAAGAAAGGCTCTGTACACAGTCATGGGTCGAGTCATTGTTGAATTGAACAGTACGTTGCCACCTTTGCCTATATCCCTGGACATATGGCAGTAGTACGGGGCAATGAAAAAGCTGACATGGCTAACTGTGCAGTTGTTGAAGACGATCAACGAATGGATCGGGCTGATGTCTTTAATGTCCTCTGAGATGTGGGAAGGGCACAGGACTTCGACAACCATGAGTCTGCATCATTCCTTCGGATGAAAGTGATGGGAGTTAAGATGGACACGGCTAGAAACAATAGACTTATCGGGTGTATAAGAGGACTTATCAAACAACACGGAGTCGGAGTCATCAGTCACTGGACGCGTCGGGACATGCTGAAAAAAGGGGGGGGGGGAGATCTGAGCACCTATGGACATATTCCAAGTGCAAAGACGATAACTCACGAATAACTCAATGTTAACTCAACTATCTGGAAGGATAATTGCAACTAATAAAATTAAATGAATATTAATTGTCTTGAAAGATAACGATAATTAATACAAATAAATGAATATTAAATCAACTGTCTAAAAGGGTAACGACAACTAATAACAATAAATGAATATTAACTGTCTTGAAAGATAACGACAACTAATAACAATAAATGAATATTAAATCAACTGTCTTGAAGAATAACGAAAACTAATAACATTTTTCATTCGATAAAACAATACGTGCAAATGTAAGATTTCTAATGAACTTTTCTTGTTAAAGAATTACAAATCTAAAAAAAAAAGCACCTTTAGTTTTGTTTCGCTAAATGAGAAGCTTAGTTTAATTGTGTACACATCCACAATTTTATGAGACCCGGCAAAAATGATTGACGTAGACAGGGGAGACGTTGAATTTCCATAGCTCTATGGGTCACTACAATCTAGTCTTGTTCAAGTAGACAAGGATCGCTATGTATAACAAAAAAATAAGAATGGAAACACAATTAATAGGAACGAAGATTGTTCAAATAGAGGAAGGGTACTCTGTAAATGTCAAGATAGATTGGAGCATTTTCCCGGACATTTAAATTAAAAAGAAGGAACGTTCGTTAACATTCTAAAATACGAAGTCAGAAATCAGAAGTTAGCCATGTATTATCAAGATTTAAATTGATTGTGAAGTGCCGTCACTGAAAACAGTCTGAGAGGTAGGGTCAAAAATGAAGAACTGAGACAAAAAATGTGGGAATAATTCCCGCCATAGAGTATATGGTGAAACAACAGAAGATAAAATGGTTTGGTCACGTGATAAGACAGAAGGACTAAAACACAAAGCATCGAACCTTTAATAAACGTGACGATAATACCAGACTTATGGACCGACCACGAAACAAGATGAATTGATGGAATGTTAGAAACACTAGGAAACATGACAGCAGTTGAGGCAAACAGAAGAGTAAATGATATCTCTCCTCAACGCTGTAAGGCAAATGAGGAAGGAAAAAAGAAGAATGGAAGTACCCTACTTCATCAAAACAATTTTTATTTGTTTATGTACTGAGTTTAGCATGCCTCACTGTCTGTGTTGTTGTTGTTTTGATGTATCCAGAAGGCTGTGAGCTGGCGCCCTTCGGCCCAATAGGTATGTGCCCCCGTCACGCCGAGTAGCGTATAGGGAATATTGTGTTAGTGACCATACATTTTACAGACCTTAAGCACATGACTGTTGGGGTAATGTGGTATTACGCCCGTGTCGCTTTACTTTCCAAGAAAAAAAATCAGGCACCCATTTAAGGCTGGGTGAACCCGGAAGCTGTCGGTTGGGATCGAACCCTACCTCTTGTCCTTTGTATTCCAGTTCACTAATCACTGAGCTATCGCGGCTCCTCCTTCGGCCCAATGCCATGTAATTATTATATCTGCAGGTATTTCTGAGTTCCCTTGCAGTTCCGTACAAGGTGTTCCATTTATCAGGGCTTTGAGGAAGTAGAGTTGCTCTGACGTCAGTGAGCTTTGGACAGTCAAAAAGGTGATGTTCTGCTGTTTCATGTGGGTTTTCACAGAGTGGACTTGCAGGAGTTCACAGTCCATGTTAAGTAAAAATAAAGTAAAGTACCCCCGGTCACGCCAAGTGGCGTATGGGGAATATGGTGTTAGTGGCCTTAATTTTTACAGACCTTCGGCACATGATTTTTGGGATAATGTGGTCAGTATTACGCCCGTGCCCCTTTACTTTCCCAAACAAAAAAAAAACGGTACCCATTTAAGGCTGGGTGATCCTGGAAGCCGCTGTTCAGGATCGAACTCGACCACTTGTCCTTAGTAATCCAGTTCACTAACCACTGAGCTAGAGCGGCTCCTGTAGTCCAGTTCACTAACCACTGAGCAATCGCGGCTCCCAGTCCATGTCAAACTGATCTTTAAATAATTTTAAAAGTAACATTTTGGATTTCTATGTTTGTGTGAGTGTGTGTGTGGATACAAGAACAAAGCAGGTCATACTACACATTGAACATGTATTCTTCATCTTTATAATCTTGTCGTAACATATTGTACATACAAAGTTGTTTGAAAATAGCATATGTATTAAACAGCAGAAACACATGAGAAATAAATATTCGGCATTTTTCGAGCACGTCATGAGAAGAGGAAATTTGGGACATTTCGTTACAGTTGGCAAAATAGAGGGGAAAAGATATCGCGGACGATAACCAGAAAGCAGATACTAGAAATGGATTGTTTCGTGATGGGGAACGGTAAACAGACAACATAACTGATACGACGCACTGTGGACAGATAACTACAGAAGGATGTGATCGTCAATGTCAGACTGTATGGCAGACAAACATACGATGGTACATGGCAGCTAAACCTGAAGAGAGTAAAGACAAGCTATGAAGATTCGACCAAGGTCTTGGTCAGGCGCAGGACAGCGAATAACGAAAACACGAATACTTAGCATCGTTACAGTAAAGCTATGATGATGATGATCTATCAGCATGCTTAACAACATTAGAAACTTCTTTATATAAAGTAGATATATAGTGAATATAAAGTAAATATAAAGTATATATAAAGTGTATATAAAGTGTGTATTTAAAGTGTATTTAAAGTGTATATAACCCTGTTACTATATTTAGCTTTCGTATTTGTATTTCTGTATTTATTTTAGAATAGTTTATGTTTTGTACCTGATGACGGCTTTTGCCGAAACGTCTTGGTTTGTTTCGACTTTCCATTAGTTTTGCTGCTCGACACCATTTTGTGTTTATTTTACCTTTATATAAAGAGATTCATCTGAAAGCAATCTGATCGTCAGAATAAAACTGTGTCAAGTGTTTTCCTTGTCCGTAAACTCCTAGATACCTTACAACATGGGAGGGGCTTGTCGCCTTCGCCAAGATTCCCGAGTAGTCAGCGACCTGCTGCTCTTTAATCCTGAAAGTCCTGATTGAATACTCTGTCAGGTTTTACTTCCTGTCAATATTAGTTGACACTTTAGCGTACCAGATTATCCCAGATCTCAACCACTGCTTTCTGCACTCTCTCTTTATAATATTTTTTTCATTTTCTGGAAAAATCAACCTAAATGACGTGGAAAATCAAAGATGAAAGTTCCATATAAAGGTAAAAGTTCAAAACAAAGGTGAAAGTTCAATACAAAGGTGAAAGCGCAATACACCATTGAAAGTTCAATTCAAAGGTGAAAGTTCAATACTAAGGTCAAAGCTCAATACAAAGCTGAAATTTCAATACAAAGGTGAAAGCTCAATACGAAGGTGAAAGCTCAATACAAAGGTGAAAGTTCAATACAAAGGTGAAAGCTCAATACAAAGGTGAAAGTTCAATACGAAGGTGAAATTTCAATACGAAGGTGAAATTTCAATACAAAGGTGAAATTTCAATACAAAGGTGAAATTTCAATACAAAGGTGAAAGTTTAAGGTAAAATACGTCTTCAGGTAAGCATCACAGCTGTTTACCATTGACTTTTTTAAAGCCCCGTCACGCCAAGAGGCTTATAGGGAATATGGTGTTAGCGACCATACATTTTACAGACCTTCAGCACATGATTTGTGGGGTATTACTGAACGGTATTACGCCCGTGCCGCTTTACTTTCCCAGAAAAAATCCGGTACCCATTTAAGGTTGGGTGAACCCGGAAGCCGTCAGTTGAGATCGAACCCTACCCCTTGTCCTTTGTAGTCCAGTTCACTAACCACTGAGCTATCGCAGCTCCCTGTTTACCATTGACGCTTTAGATATTTTACCCAATCGCTTATTCTGGAAACATAACTGGCATATGAATGTTCTATAGTACAGTTTAGCTGCTTAGAACAAATTATAGCTGATACTGTGTAAACACCAGCCCACATGTCGCGCCATAACGCCTTCATTTTTATTTCTAATCTTCATCAGATATTCATGATAAATCCTAAACTTCAATATCCAATTCCATTACAAGATCACTCCGAGGTTAAGCCAGTCCTATTATATGGATGTGAAACATGGAGAACAACAAAAATAATACAGACCTTCATTAATGAATGCTTGTGTGGAATAAAAGGATGGAAATGGTAGGACAAAATCACTAACGTACAGTTATGGAAAAGTACCAATAAAATACCTGTGGATAATGATATACAGCGAAGACGCTGGTGTTGGACAGAACGCACACTGCGGAAGCCAACTCTAAGTATTAAACAACCGGCTCTTTTTTTTAATCCCCAAGGAAAAAGAAAAAGAGGAAGACCGAAATATTATTGGAGAAGACAAATAAAAGCAGAGATGAAGATGATGGGGAAGACATGGCATTATTTATCAAAGAATGGCAAGAAAGAGAACGGCTTGGAAAGTGTTTTGAAGACCTGTGCTCCACAGGGAGCTGTGAGGTAGAAGAGAGATAACAAGATATGTTTGTCCACTTTTCACTTCTCTTTCTACCAGAATTCCTCACAGTATCATCTAATTATCTTGTATCTTCACACCAACGAAATGATACTCCATCTCCTGTAACTCTGTTAATCATGCTCGTGTCAGCTTTCAGCTAACTTCCAGATGTTTACTTTCAGACAAATGTCATTGTCCCAGGTGTTCGTTTCTCACAGCTCAGGTAAATTTTACGTCATTGTTGCCAAGGTCAGATTCTGCTTAGTTTTTGTGGATTTGTTTGTACATTTAGTGTTTGTCCGTCTGTTGATTTGATACTTTGGTTTTCTCTTTTATTCACCTTTAAAAGTTCGTTCTTTCTACTTATTTTACATTCGTTTTCCTTCCTTGAAAAAAATCCATCCATCCTTCCTTCCTTCCTCTAAAAAAGAGTGCACCCAGTCACTTCCAACTTCAATTCACTTCAAATAAATCTAAAAAGAATCATTAAAACCTGTTAAAACACCAAAAACTGTTTTAGTGACGACACTCTTTAAAGAGGCCTGAAGTAATGGCCGCCATCCGGAAGTCGACTGGTCTTTAATTACAAAACAATTCCAGAATAACATTTACCTTTGGAATGTTGGTCTTGATGTTTGCCACTTAAGATGTTTATGGTCTGAAAATCCTGGCCACCTTTACTTATTGCAAGTTTCTTGAATTTAAGGGAAAAGCGAGTGCTGTTTTTATGATGTTGTAACGTAATGTAATTTGGATGGCAAATCAAATTTACTTTCACTGTTTTTATGTTCGTTAACTCAGACGCCGGATGCAAGAAGGCAAATCAACAACTACCCTATTTGCGTGTGCAAAGCAATATCTAACATCACAAAGAAACATCTTATACAGAGTATACTCATTCCAACATTGTGCTTTCACTGCCAAACATGGTCACTAACGACTAGACATAAAAAAATAAAGCTTGTCACTGCATATATTTTGATGTCTGAAAAAAGCGCTTGCAGGGATCAGAAAAGACAGAATCACAAATCATGTTATAAGAGAAAGAGTAGGAATTGAACCGATCTTTAAGATATATAAAGAAACAACAAATAAACTGGTTTGCCCATCTAGGAAGAATGCCATGTGATTCCCTACCATATACAGCATATATTAAAAGAGAAAATGGGAACAGAGCAAGACGTAGACTCAGAGTAAGATGGACAAACAACATCAAAGAAACACTACAACAACATCAATTGGCAATGAGTGAAGCCGCCAAGAGGGCAAGAACCAGAACTTTGTATCTCCCTCGACACCGGAACTGGTACAAGAGGAAGTGAAGAAGGAGATCATGCTCATCAACAATTTTACTTGATTTATTTGTAATTATTATTGTTTTTAGCTAACACTCAGTAATATCTACTTAATTTATCTCTCATATTGTTGTTGTTGTTATTATTTTTATTTTATTCAATTATTTAAAGTGTCTATTCACGACATCCCTAATATCGAGAAAGACTTAATACGTCTGTTCTGTTTGTATTTTTCCGCGCAACGATACATTTTTTTTTTTAACGTTTTTCACTTACTTTTGTTAATTCAGTTTCAGTAGAACTTTTATTTTCTCAAAGTTACCGGTAATTTAATTTATTACTGAGCATTTTTGTGAAACTATGTACACATCAAAAATAGAAACAACTATGTAAAAAAAAACAATGTGCAGGCGAAAGAAAATTTAAAAATGTCCATACATCAAATGGCACGCCAAAAAAAGTGTCTTTACTGTTCTGAGGAATTAGTCTGTGACTCGCTGTGTAGGAGACAGCTCCAGTGAGACCATCCTGCTGGCGTGTCATAAATAATGAGAGTGCTCTTTCAGTTTCCAACTGAGCAGTTACGAATGAGTTCAATTTATGTTTCTCCTTGACCTAATCAGTGGCTAAAATTAGAGGTTTCTGTTTATCTAGAAAGTAACACACAGGGTATCCCAAAAAATATCCTTACACAAGAATGGTGAAAAAAAAGTGTTAATCTAATTAATCATTAATTACGTACATGATTTATCTTCAACAAACGTAACATAGTTACAAACATTATTAATCTTCAACAAACGTAACAATGTTACAAACATGATTGATCTTCAACAAACATTGATCTTCAACAAACGTAACATAATTACGAACATGATTGATCTTCAACAAACGCAACAATGTTACAAACATGATTGATCTTCAACAAACGTAACATAGTTACAAACATGATTGATCTTCAACAAACATTGATCTTCAACAAACGTAACATAGTTACAAACATCATAACAAATGAAACCCGTGTGGACAAGCCAATACAGATAGAAGAAGGAAGGCAAATATATGCTCAAAACTGCTATGCTGAAGTCGGATATGTTGGGCCGAAGGCGCAAATATCACAGCTTAACTGAAAACCACAACATAATGTATTTGTGTAATCTGTGCATTCACATAGCGTCCATTTAAGGGCGGATGACGAAGTTTAGTAGTTGTCTGGTAAAGAAATGAATATATATATATATATATATCATCATCATCATCAAGTACCGGGCCTGCTGGCGTAGGTGATCATGTCTCTCCATAACTTTCGATCTTGGCAGCTATTTTCATTTCTATTGTTGACCTTCTGCCAAGCCATTCTCTTAAACTGTCTGTTATTTTTTCTCTTTGCTTCCTCTATCTCTTCGTCCCTCAATTTTTCCAGTTGTTACAATATATTCCAGTTGTTCTCTTCTCAATACATGGCCAAAAAATGATGATTGTCTCTTCCTAATATTGGAAATTAGCTCTCTTTTTGCTTTGACCTCTCTCATAACATCTTCATTACTCTTATTAGCTGTTCATGGTACTCTCAACATTCTTCTGTAAAACCACATTTCTACAGACTCCAGATATGTATATATATATATATATATATATATATATATATATATATATATATATATATATGTTTTATTTTGACCAGACCTTGAAAAGCACGCTGCAATTAAAAAGAGATCAGTGCGTCGTTGCATTGAATTTTTCTTTGTGTTAGGATTTTGGGGGCACCCTGTAGTATTATGTAAAGCTGGAATAGTTTGTTTACTTACCTCAAGAACGTTGTTTTGTGTGTGAGAAGAGACCAGAAATAATGGTCGTAGCCTGGCCAGATTGTGACCAATCACAGATGTGACCAGAGACACGTGATGCCAGTCTTTTACCGGGATATTTATTTGTTTGAGGGGACGAAACTGTCAAGGGGGAGATAAGAATACATTCGTAGTTGGATGTTAAACGTGCTCGAGGATTATCGTGAGTCACTTGGAAGATGAATATTTGAGCTCATGTCGTATAACGTGAGTTAATATGTCAACATTTGTCACATACATGTGAGTTATTATTTTAATTTAACCTATGGCACATAACATGTGTAATTCTGATACATTTTACCACATAAGGTTGCCTTATTCTGTCAACCGTTATTCAGCTGTCAACGGAATATTAATTATGAATTGTTCTATTATGGTTATATGAATTATTCCTATGTCACATAATTGTGAGTTATTTTGTAAACCTGTGTCTCATTTCCTGAATCATTCTGTCAATATATTATATAATGGTGAGTTATTCTGTCAACCAAATTCACATATAGTGAGTCATTCTGTCATCAAATAATAATGCTGAGTTATCATGTCAACTAAACACATATATCTCGAGTCGTTCTGTCAACATGCACCATATTATGGTGAGTTCTTCTACCAACCCAATTCACATATCTTGAGTCATTCTGTCAACATATAGTATATAATTGTTACTTATTCTGTCAACCCAATTCACATATTTTGAGTCATCCGGTCAGCGTGGTCATTTACTGTTAAGTTATTCTGTCAACACATGCTATGAAATCGTGACGTAACATTTCTTGTCTCTCCTTATCTATAAAGATGCCGCGTCTTACCTCTAGATTATGCAGCACCTCCTCCCTGAGCAGAAGTTTTAGATATCGTCTGCTATTATTAATTTCGTTGACTGGGAAGTCCCGAAGTGGACAGCAATAATTCGTAGAGGCAGAGGCGTTGCTAGGGATTTCAGAGTCTGGGGACATAGCCAGTTTGCGCCCTTTCCTGGCCGCTTCGTGACAAGGTGTGAGCCATAAAATGGTGGGGGGTGGGGGGGGGGGGTGCGGGGGGGGGTCCATGCGTTCCCTGAAATTTTTTAGTTTGAGAACTTAAACCAGCATTTAGAACATGAAGACTTGTATCTAGAACATAAACCAACATTTAGAACATGAAGACTTGTATTTAGAACATAAACCAACATTTAGAACATGAAGACTTGTATTTAGAACATAAACCAACATTTAGAACATGAAGACTTGTATTTAGAACATAAACCAGCATTTAGGACATGAAGACTTGTATTTAGAACATAAACCAGCATTTAGGACATGAAGACTTGTATTTAGAACATAAACATGCATTTAGGACATGAAGACTTGTATTTAGAACATGAAGACTTGTATCTAGAACATGAAGACTTGTATATGGAACATGAAGACTTGTACTTAGAACATAAACCAACATTTAGAACATGAAGACTTGTATTTAGAACATAAACCAGCATTTAGGACATGAAGACTTGTATTTAGAACATAAACCAACATTTAGAACATGAAGACTTGTATTTAGAACATAAACCAGCATTTAGGACATGAAGACTTGTATTTAGAACATGAAGACTTGTATCTAGAACATGAAGACTTGTATCTATAATATGAAGACTTGTATCTAGAACATGAAGACATGTATTTAGAACATGAAGACTTGTATCTAGAACATGAAGACTTGTATATGAACATGACGACCTGTATATGGAACATGAAGACTTGTATCTAGAACATGAAGTCCTGTATTTAGAACATGAAGACGTGTATTTAGAACATGAAGACTTGTATTAAAAACATGAAGATTTGTATTTAGAACATGAAGACCTGCATTTAGAACATGAAGACCTGCATTTAGAACATGAAGATTTGCATGTAGAACATGAAGACCTGCATTTAGAACATGAAGATTTGCATTTAGAACATGAAGACCTGCATTTAGAACATGAAGACCTGCATTTAGAACATGAAGATTTGCATTTAGAACATGAAGACCTGCATTTAGAACATGAAGACCTGCATTTAGAACATGAAGACCTGCATTTAGAACATGAAGACTTACTAGTACTTACATTAGATCTGTATTGTGCCTCAATATTCGGCCATGTCATAATCTGTGATGTATAACTGGTTAGCTAGCAATTTATTTTAATATACTGGTTCAGCAGTGCCCACAGTCCACTTAGCAATAGTCTCATACATATCGCCTCCAACAATCCACTCAGCTATAGTCTCAAACATATCGTCTCCAACAATCCACTCAGCTATAGTCTCAAACATATCGTCTCCAACAATCCACTCAGCTATAGTCTCATACATATCGTCTCCAACAATCCACTCAGCTATAGTCTCATACATATCGCCTCCAACAATCCACTCAGCTATAGTCTCATACATATCGCCTCCAACAATCAACTCAGCTATAGTCTCATACATATCGTCTCCAACAATCCACTCAGCTATAGTCTCATACATATCGTCTCCAACAATCAACTCAGCTATAGTCTCATACATATCGTCTCCAACAATCAACTCAGCTATAGTCTCATACATATCGTCTCCAACAATCCACTCAGATATAGTCTCATACATATCGCCTCCAACAATCCACTTAGCTATAATCTCATACATATCGTCTCCAACAATCCACTTAGCTATAATCTCATACATATCGTCTCCAACAATCCACTTAGCTATAATCTCATACATATCGTCTCCAACAATCCACATAGCTATAGTCTCATACATATCGCCTCCAACAATCCACTTAGCTATAATCTCATACATATCGTCTCCAACAATCCACTTAGCTATAATCTCATACATATCGTCTCCAACAATCCACTCAGCTATAGTCTCATACATATCGTATCCAACAATTCACTCAGCTATAGTCTCATACATATCGTATCCAACAATCCACTCAGCTATAGTCTCATACATATCGTCTCCAACAATCCACTCAGCTATAGTCTCATACATATCGTATCCAACAATTCACTCAGCTATAGTCTCATACATATCGTCTCCAACAATCCACTCAGCTATAATCTCATACATATCGTCTCCAACAATCCACTCAGCTATAGTCTCATACATATCGTATCCAACAATTCACTCAGCTATAGTCTCATACATATCGTCTCCAACAATTCACTCAGCTATAGTCTCATACATATCGTATCCAACAATTCACTCAGCTATAGTCTCATACATATCGTATCCAACAATCCACTCAGCTATAGTCTCATACATATCGTCTCCAACAATCCACTCAGCTATATTCTCATACATATCGCCTCCAACAATTCACATAGCTATAGTCTCATACATATCGTCTCCAACAATCCACTCAGCTATAGTCTCATACATATCGCCTCCAACAATTCACATAGCTATAGTCTCATACATATCGCCTCCAACAATCCACTCAGCTATAGTCTCATACATATCGTCTCCAACAATTCACTCAGCTATAGTCTCATACATATCGTATCCAACAATCCACTCAGCTATAGTCTCATACATATCGCCTCCAACAATCCACTCAGCTATAGTCTCATACATATCGTCTCCAACAATTCACTCAGCTATAGTCTCATACATATCGTATCCAACAATCCACTCAGCTATAGTCTCATACATATCGCCTCCAACAATTCACATAGCTATAGTCTCATACATATCGTCTCCAACAATCCACTCAGCTATAATCTCATACATATCGTCTCCAACAATTCACTCAGCTATAGTGGATGATTTGACAATCTTTGTTGCATCTTGAGTCTATCTCTGCTGCTTGTGAATTGTTGTTTGTCACTAGACTTCCTAGATATTCCCCCACTTGATTAAGTTGTCTGCCATCTATCGTTATGTTGGTGTTTTGTTTCTCTTTTGCAATAATGACTTTCATGTCTTCTGTTTTGTTGATTTTCATGTTGTATTTGGTGCCTTTGCTGTTAAGTTTATTAAAAAAATTGTGTATTCTATTCTTCCGTGTATTAGTGCCTAACCGTCTGCAAATAGAAGTTCGTTAATCTCCGCTGTCTCCGATGGGTTGCCTAACTTATATATGTAATTCATGTATGTAATAAACAATGGGGGAGATAATACGCACCGCTGTCTTACTCCTGACTAACTATCTCTACTCTTGTCTAACTTCAAAGTTATCTGTGTAGCCTTCTGTTATTCTGACTGTGCAGCTGCTGTTGATGTAGAGACTTTTTAATTAGGTTGGTTAGCTGTTGGCCTACTCCGTTTCATGTACAAACATAAACATACAGTGAAATAAAAAAAAAAACTAAGTAAAATCAAGCAAGCGATATCCCTTGATAGAACAAATATAAAATGTCATATTAGAGCAACAAAGACTTGACATGTTTATAAACAGAAGTAACGTAAAAAGATCAATAAAAAAGCAAATGTGGAAACTTGGAACAGAAATGCAGAAACGTGGATAAGAAGCAATGACAGGTTATGGACGGGGTTAAATAGATTAGAGGGAAACAGGAAATAACTGGATTAGTTTTGTTAATACTTTTTCCGTGCGAGACGCTTAACTGTTGATAATGATGTTGGTGCTAAAAAAGTTAATTAACGTTTTAATGATCTCTAACAAACGGTTATTTATAAATGAAATTAACGTGCATGGTTACTTAAACTAAGGTATAATGAAACGTAAGGAATCAGCTAGTAGTGGTAGTATTAACAGTTATAGTAGTAGTGGTACTTGTAGTAGTAGTTGTAGTTGTTGTAGTAGTGGTAGTACTAGTGGTAGTAATTATAATAGTAGTAGTTGTTGTAGTAGTGGTAGTACTAGTGGTAGTAGTTGTAATAGTAGTAATTGTAGTAGTAGTTGTTGTAGTTGTTGTAGTAGTTGTTGTACTAGTGGTAGTACTAGTGGTAGTAGTAGTAATTGTAGTAGTAGTAATGGCAGCAGGTGTAGTGGTTGTAGTAGTATTAGTTGTTGTAGTAGTAGTTGTTGTTGTAGTACTATTAGTAGTACAGGTAACAGTTATAGTAGAGGTGGTAGTAGTAAGTAGTAGTAGTGCGACGATGGTAGGTAGTGGTGGTAGTGGTAGTAGTAGTAGTAGTAATAGTAGTAGTAGTGGTAGTGTTGGTAGTAGCGGTAGTAGTAGTAGTAATAATAATAGTAGTAATAGTAGTGGTGGTAGTGGTGTTAGTAGTAGTAGTAGATTTTAGTAGTAGTAGCAGCGGTGGTGGTGATAGTGGTGGTATTAGTAGTTGAAAATAGTAGCAGTAATAGTAAGTAGTAGTAATAGTTGTAGTTGTAGTTGTAGTCGTGGGATTAGTGGTAGTAGTAAGTAGTAATAAAATTAAGTAGTTAGTAATAGTAGTAGTAGCAGTGATAGTAATAGTAGTAGTAGCAGTGATAGTAATAGTAGTAGTAGTAGTGATAGCGGTAGTAGTAGTAGTTTCTGTAGTAGTGATAGTAGTAGTAGTAGTGATAGTGGTAGAAGTAGTAGTAGTAGTAGTAGTAGTAGTAGTGATAGTGGTAGTAGTAGTAGTAGTAGTAGTAGTGATAGTAGTAGTAGTAGTAGTGATAGTGGTAGTAGTAGTAGTAGTAGTAGTAGTAGTAGTGATAGTGGTAGTAGTAGTAGTAGTAGTAGTAGTGATAGTAGTAGTAGTAGTAGTAGTAGTAGTAGTAGTGATAGTGGTAGTAGTAGTAGTAGTAGTAGTAGTGATAGTAGTAGTAGTAGTAGTGATAGTGGTAGTAGTAGTAGTAGTAGTAGTAGTGATAGTAGTAGTAGTAGTAGTAGTAGTAGTAGTAGTAACAGTAGTAATAGTAGTAGTAGTAGTAGTGATAGTAGTAGTAGTAGTAACAGTAGGATGATGACGTCATGGGACGCACCAAGATGTAAGTTCGTCCGAGTTCTAGCCGTGGTGTATACAATGCTGATCTTGAACATCGCGCTGTCTGTTGTCACAGCGAGCTGGCGGATTGTTAGAATTGTAACCACGGGTTTGAAATAATTGTTTGTGCACATTTCGTTAACCACTGCTGTAGATCAAGTCTTTATTCTGCTGGCTTTGTTTGCGACATTGGAAGCTAATGGCCTAACTGCCTAACTTGTGTAGACGGTTGGTTCGGGGAAAATTGTGCGTTGCAGTGTCACTGCTAAAATCGCTCAGTTTGTGACAGGGCTACAGGGACATGCACAATCGGTGACAGTTGTCGGCGAGAGCGTTTCGGACCCCAGTGTCAGTACTTTGATCTAGTTTGCAAATACGCCTAATGATCTGGACCTACAGATCCGGACAGTTTCATGGTCTAATCAACAATTCAACATGTTACGGATTGAAGGGGCGATAGTTGCAAATATCTGCTCCATCTACATTGGCGGGGGTCGGAGTGTGGCTCTCAAACAGAACGCAAACCAGACCGACACATTTAATGCTTGATATACAGTGGACGGGTGTGGACCAGAGGCCGCAGTTAATGGCAAAACAAAGACCAATCTTTATGACAATGACTGCACACACACACACAATTGAGAAGTGGAACCAATTCTGTTTACTGGTATCTGAACTTTGACACGTCCCAGAAGACTCACACCATTCGAATTTATCATTGAGCTAGCACTATGATTCGGGTAAAGAATGACACCCCAAAGGCTTTCTCTGACAGTGGCGGTGTAGTGTTCCAGTATAATGATATATCATACCCAAATATTTCTGTGAACACTATTGTAGTCACCATACATGCGACTATGGCACACAGTAAGTTTAAGTTCTCACCGACCTTTTCGCAGGACGAGAGTGCACTGACGGTGTGTGAGGTGCAAACATTTACAGACACCAATTGTCTGGACGGGCATTCTTGGTCGTTTTGTACAGTGTGTAGTGGGAGTAGCAAAGGCTGCACCGTCATCATCGGTACGTGTCACGGCAACTGTTCACATGGGATCTATGGACACGACTGCTCCGGGTCTTGTCTTAGTGTCAGTTCTTTATGTGAGGAAAATCCGGAAAATGCCAACATTGCAAACATCCTGGCTATACCTGTGATGACACTTGTCCTGATGGTAATTTTGAGCTACAGTGCGAACAGACGTGTTCTGATGGCTGTGACATCATATGTGACACAGAAAGAGCAGACTGTGCGCGCAAGGAAGCGTACTACGGGCCAGACTGTACTCTCAAATGTCCTGACCACTGTTTCAACGACACCTGTGAACAGTCAACCGGATCTGTTCATGCAAGGGAACGTTCTACGGGTCAGACTGCACTCTCAAATCTCCGTACAACTGTTTGGACGATATCTGTTAACAGTTCATGGGGGCCGGCGTCTCGTATGTCGATGATTCCCACGTTAAGAAGAGTCTGCCGACTACAACAAACCCAAGCATATGGATACCTTAAAGTGTACTGGATATTTTCTTTCTGTGCTGGACATGGTTCATTTCTTGGTGTGTTTCATTGCTAGCCAAGGCTCATATCTTGGCTTGTGTGTGTGTGTGTGCTGGCCATGGCTCATATCTTGGTGTGTGTCATGTTAGTCATATCTCACATTTTGGAGTGTCCGTGTTAATCATGTCTCATATATTTAAGTGTGTATGTGTTTAGTCATATCTCATATCTTAGTGTGTATCTGTGTTAGTCATGTGTCATATCTTTGTGTGTGCATGTTTGGGCTAGTGATATCTCATATCTCTGTGTGTATGTTTATGTATGTCACATCTCATATCCTTGTGTTTGCATGGCTATGCTAGTCACATCTCATATCATTGTGTGTGCCTATCTATGTTGGTCATATCTCATATCTTTGTGTGCATGTCCATGTTAGACATGTGTAATTTCTTTGTGGGTGCATGTCTATGTCAGTCAGATCTCATATCTTTATGTACATGTTTATGTTAGTCAAGTGTCATATATCTTGATGTATGTCAGTGTTAGTCATGCCTCGTATCGCTATGTGCATGTCTGTGTTTGTCACCTCTAGTGACTCGGGCAGATGGTGCTCGTAAACCTGGGAGGGCCGACCATCTAAGGGCAGAATCCCCCTACAGAAAAGATCACCTGCTGCCTTGCAGGAAGATTGGGGACAATCAAAGGCTAGGGAAAGCAAACCTGAATAAAATGCTGGCTGAAATCGGATGCACTGGGCCACTGGCGCAGAACACAGTGCAACGTTTTTAACGGGTGTTCAATCAGAGTGGATCTGGCAGACTCTAATTGTGATGTTCTGTTTGTAACACACCTAACCTGACAGCTGAGTTCATGTGAGGAGCTGGAATCCTACTCTTGGGTCCTGATCGCAAAGAGAAGAGAAGAGAAGAAGTAACAGTAGTAGTAGTAGTAGTAGTAGTAGCGATAGTAGTAGTAGTTGTAGTAGTAACAGTAGTTATAGTAGTCGTAGTAGTGATAGTAGTAGTAGTAGTAGTAGTAGTAGTAGTAATAGTAGTAGTAGTAGTAGTAGTAGTAGTAGTAGTAGTAGTAGTAGTAGTAGTGGTTGTAGCAAGGAAGCGAGCTTTTACCGAATAATAATAAGGAACTCATTTTTGCTCATGCAACATGTTTCTTCTCTCCACACAGCCGAGCGATCAAAAGGTCTGACAGGAACTGAACAATTTTGCTAACTGCGTCGTAGGAGTAGCCAGAAAAATGTTGAAACTTAACACTGAACTGCTTAGGGGTCTCCATCTCCGGATTTTCCCTCAGGGTTTACCCACGAACTCTATTCCGTGAGTGTAAACAACACGGGTTTATAATCGGAGTTGACTTTCCCTTAGATGGGTTGCCATTTTTAGATTAACTGGTCGCATCTATACGGGAAAGAGGTTATGACGCCTCCGACTCGCCGATGATTACTTCACAGGACTTGTGGAGCATTTTATAGAATTAGCCACCCCACGCAACTAATTAACCCCACCCTCTGAAATCACCAATGAATAAATTAATATTTATGTAAAATAATAAACTGAGAAAAATTGATATATTTTCGACACGTTAAATACCGTATTAGTGCTGAAAGATCAATAATTGAAGGTATTTTACTTGGAAGGTAGAGAAGAGAACACCTTAAATGATGATAAGGTAACGGCAAAAAGAATTGTACACTTACTAGCACAGGAAACGTTGATAATGAAATCAGAAACATTATAGGCGGAAAGAAAGTGAGGCTCGTATCAACTGAGCGCACGGTGATTGTGATAAACAATGACAAAAACAAAAAAGAGGTTTTGATTAATCAAACGTTATGGATTGTGTACCATTTCTTCCGTCAGTTGGACATTTATATAGTTAGTTAGTTAATTAGTTTTTTAATCAGTTAGTTAATTAGCTAGTTAATCAGTTAGTTAATTAGTTAGATAATCAGATAGTTAATTGGTTAGTTAATCAGTTAGTTAATTAGTTATTTAATCAGTTTGTTAATCAGTAAGTTAATTAGTTAGTTAACCAGTCATTTAATTAGTTAGTTAATTAATTAGTTAATTAGGTAGTTAATTAGTTAGTTAATTAGTTAGTTAATTAGTTAGTTAATCAGTTAGTTAATTAGTTAGTTAGTTAATTAGTTAGTTAATTAGCTAGTTAATTTGTTAGTTAATTAGTTAGTTAATTAGTTAGTTAATCAGTTAGTTAATTAGTTAGTTAATCAGTTAGTTAATCTGTTAGTTAATTAGTTAGTTAATTAGTTAGTTAATCAGTTAATTAATAATTTAGTTAATCAGTTAATAACAATGGACGGCATGATTCCGTGTCGACGCATCAGGGGAAGAAGGTGGTTTCAAGACATCAGGAAGACCTTGAACTTGACAACAGAAGATGTGGGAGATTTGGGTAGGGAGAGTTTCTTAGAAGCGGGTTGTGGTGAATGTAATGTGCAGCAAAGGACATGCAACATGATGATGATGTGCTGGTTAGTTATTTTGTTAATTAATTAACTTTCAGATAGTTAATTAATTAGTCATTTTCTTAGTACCTTGGGAGGTTCATTCAGTTTTAGTTAGTTAATCATTAGCTGTTTAATGTTTCTGTACAGTTTTAGTTAGTTAATTATTAGCTGTTTAATGTTTCTGTACAGTTTTAGTTAGTTAATTATTAGCTGTTTAATGTTTCTGTACAGTTTTAGTTATTTAATTATTAGCTGTTTAATGTTTCTGTACAGTTTTAGTTAGTTAATTATTAGCTGTTTAATGTTTCTGTACAGTTTTAGTTAGTTAAATAATTAGCTGGTTTATTTATCTCTCATTCTTTTCCCTTTTTTGTTGGCTGACTTAGTTATTTTTAGCTGTTACGTCCTATCACAAGCTACCACATTTGGACCCTCAAATATAGGTGAAGCTGTTGGTTCCATGACAATTTTTTTTACTTGTGAACTAATCTTGAATTAATTTAACTGTGTACAAAATACTTTCAATAAACACTTGTTTTCCTGTGTACATAGTTTATTCATAGTTCTTTAGCTGTTTTCCAATTGACCAGAGCATTTATCTGATTGGAGTCACAAGACTACACCCACGCCAGCATACTGAGTGATTCGATGAGCACGAAAAGAAAGGCTCTGTACACAGTCATGGGTCGAGTCATTGTTGAATTGAACAGTACGTTGCCACCTTTGCCTATATCCCTGGACATATGGCAGTAGTACGGGGCAATGAAAAAGCTGACATGGCTAACTGTGCAGTTGTTGAAGACGATCAACGAATGGATCGGGCTGATGTCTTTAATGTCCTCTGAGATGTGGGAAGGGCACAGCACTTCGACAACCATGAGTCTGCATCATTCCTTCGGATGAAAGTGATGGGAGTTAAGATGGACACGGCTAGAAACAATAGACTTATCGGGTGTATAAGAGGACTTATCAAACAACACGGAGTCGGAGTCATCAGTCACTGGACGCGTCGGGACATGCTGAAAAAAGGGGGGGGGGGAGATCTGAGCACCTATGGACATATTCCAAGTGCAAAGACGATAACTCACGAATAACTCAATGTTAACTCAACTATCTGGAAGGATAATTGCAACTAATAAAATTAAATGAATATTAATTGTCTTGAAAGATAACGATAATTAATACAAATAAATGAATATTAAATCAACTGTCTAAAAGGGTAACGACAACTAATAACAATAAATGAATATTAACTGTCTTGAAAGATAACGACAACTAATAACAATAAATGAATATTAAATCAACTGTCTTGAAGAATAACGAAAACTAATAACATTTTTCATTCGATAAAACAATACGTGCAAATGTAAGATTTCTAATGAACTTTTCTTGTTAAAGAATTACAAATCTAAAAAAAAAAGCACCTTTAGTTTTGTTTCGCTAAATGAGAAGCTTAGTTTAATTGTGTACACATCCACAATTTTATGAGACCCGGCAAAAATGATTGACGTAGACAGGGGAGACGTTGAATTTCCATAGCTCTATGGGTCACTACAATCTAGTCTTGTTCAAGTAGACAAGGATCGCTATGTATAACAAAAAAATAAGAATGGAAACACAATTAATTGGAACGAAGATTGTTCAAATAGAGGAAGGGTACTCTGTAAATGTCAAGATAGATTGGAGCATTTTCCCGGACATTTAAATTAAAAAGAAGGAACGTTCGTTAACATTCTAAAATACGAAGTCAGAAATCAGAAGTTAGCCATGTATTATCAAGATTTAAATTGATTGTGAAGTGCCGTCACTGAAAACAGTCTGAGAGGTAGGGTCAAAAATGAAGAACTGAGACAAAAAATGTGGGAATAATTCCCGCCATAGAGTATATGGTGAAACAACAGAAGATAAAATGGTTTGGTCACGTGATAAGACAGAAGGACTAAAACACAAAGCATCGAACCTTTAATAAACGTGACGATAATACCAGACTTATGGACCGACCACGAAACAAGATGAATTGATGGAATGTTAGAAACACTAGGAAACATGACAGCAGTTGAGGCAAACAGAAGAGTAAATGATATCTCTCCTCAACGCTGTAAGGCAAATGAGGAAGGAAAAAAGAAGAATGGAAGTACCCTACTTCATCAAAACAATTTTTATTTGTTTATGTACTGAGTTTAGCATGCCTCACTGTCTGTGTTGTTGTTGTTTTGATGTATCCAGAAGGCTGTGAGCTGGCGCCCTTCGGCCCAATAGGTATGTGCCCCCGTCACGCCGAGTAGCGTATAGGGAATATTGTGTTAGTGACCATACATTTTACAGACCTTAAGCACATGACTGTTGGGGTAATGTGGTATTACGCCCGTGTCGCTTTACTTTCCAAGAAAAAAAATCAGGCACCCATTTAAGGCTGGGTGAACCCGGAAGCTGTCGGTTGGGATCGAACCCTACCTCTTGTCCTTTGTATTCCAGTTCACTAATCACTGAGCTATCGCGGCTCCTCCTTCGGCCCAATGCCATGTAATTATTATATCTGCAGGTATTTCTGAGTTCCCTTGCAGTTCCGTACAAGGTGTTCCATTTATCAGGGCTTTGAGGAAGTAGAGTTGCTCTGACGTCAGTGAGCTTTGGACAGTCAAAAAGGTGATGTTCTGCTGTTTCATGTGGGTTTTCACAGAGTGGACTTGCAGGAGTTCACAGTCCATGTTAAGTAAAAGTAAAGTAAAGTACCCCCGGTCACGCCAAGTGGCGTATGGGGAATATGGTGTTAGTGGCCTTAATTTTTACAGACCTTCGGCACATGATTTTTGGGATAATGTGGTCAGTATTACGCCCGTGCCCCTTTACTTTCCCAAACAAAAAAAAAAACGGTACCCATTTAAGGCTGAGTGATCCTGGAAGCCGCTGTTCAGGATCGAACTCGACCACTTGTCCTTAGTAATCCAGTTCACTAACCACTGAGCAATCGCGGCTCCCAGTCCATGTCAAACTGATCTTTAAATAATTTTAAAAGTAACATTTTGGATTTCTATGTTTGTGTGAGTGTGTGTGTGGATACAAGAACAAAGCAGGTCATACTACACATTGAACATGTATTCTTCATCTTTATAATCTTGTCGTAACATATTGTACATACAAAGTTGTTTGAAAATAGCATATGTATTAAACAGCAGAAACACATGAGAAATAAATATTCGGCATTTTTCGAGCACGTCATGAGAAGAGGAAATTTGGGACATTTCGTTACAGTTGGCAAAATAGAGGGGAAAAGATATCGCGGACGATAACCAGAAAGCAGATACTAGAAATGGATTGTTTCGTGATGGGGAACGGTAAACAGACAACATAACTGATACGACGCACTGTGGACAGATAACTACAGAAGGATGTGATCGTCAATGTCAGACTGTATGGCAGACAAACATACGATGGTACATGGCAGCTAAACCTGAAGAGAGTAAAGACAAGCTATGAAGATTCGACCAAGGTCTTGGTCAGGCGCAGGACAGCGAATAACGAAAACACGAATACTTAGCATCGTTACAGTAAAGCTATGATGATGATGATCTATCAGCATGCTTAACAACATTAGAAACTTCTTTATATAAAGTAGATATATAGTGAATATAAAGTAAATATAAAGTATATATAAAGTGTATATAAAGTGTGTATTTAAAGTGTATTTAAAGTGTATATAACCCTGTTACTATATTTAGCTTTCGTATTTGTATTTCTGTATTTATTTTAGAATAGTTTATGTTTTGTACCTGATGACGGCTTTTGCCGAAACGTCTTGGTTTGTTTCGACTTTCCATTAGTTTTGCTGCTCGACACCATTTTGTGTTTATTTTACCTTTATATAAAGAGATTCATCTGAAAGCAATCTGATCGTCAGAATAAAACTGTGTCAAGTGTTTTCCTTGTCCGTAAACTCCTAGATACCTTACAACATGGGAGGGGCTTGTCGCCTTCGCCAAGATTCCCGAGTAGTCAGCGACCTGCTGCTCTTTAATCCTGAAAGTCCTGATTGAATACTCTGTCAGGTTTTACTTCCTGTCAATATTAGTTGACACTTTAGCGTACCAGATTATCCCAGATCTCAACCACTGCTTTCTGCACTCTCTCTTTATAATATTTTTTTCATTTTCTGGAAAAATCAACCTAAATGACGTGGAAAATCAAAGATGAAAGTTCCATATAAAGGTAAAAGTTCAAAACAAAGGTGAAAGTTCAATACAAAGGTGAAAGCGCAATACACCATTGAAAGTTCAATTCAAAGGTGAAAGTTCAATACTAAGGTCAAAGCTCAATACAAAGCTGAAATTTCAATACAAAGGTGAAAGCTCAATACGAAGGTGAAAGCTCAATACAAAGGTGAAAGTTCAATACAAAGGTGAAAGCTCAATACAAAGGTGAAAGTTCAATACGAAGGTGAAATTTCAATACGAAGGTGAAATTTCAATACAAAGGTGAAATTTCAATACAAAGGTGAAATTTCAATACAAAGGTGAAAGTTTAA
Source organism: Megaustenia siamemsis (assembly GCA_032433765.1). Classification (NCBI taxonomy): domain Eukaryota; kingdom Metazoa; phylum Mollusca; class Gastropoda; order Stylommatophora; family Ariophantidae; genus Megaustenia; species Megaustenia siamemsis. The sequence goes on from JAVIAB010000001.1 coordinate 9,918,410, forward strand.
GGTAAAATACGTCTTCAGGTAAGCATCACAGCTGTTTACCATTGACTTTTTTAAAGCCCCGTCACGCCAAGAGGCTTATAGGGAATATGGTGTTAGCGACCATACATTTTACAGACCTTCAGCACATGATTTGTGGGGTATTACTGAACGGTATTACGCCCGTGCCGCTTTACTTTCCCAGAAAAAATCCGGTACCCATTTAAGGTTGGGTGAACCCGGAAGCCGTCAGTTGAGATCGAACCCTACCCCTTGTCCTTTGTAGTCCAGTTCACTAACCACTGAGCTATCGCGGCTCCCTGTTTACCATTGACGCTTTAGATATTTTACCCAATCGCTTATTCTGGAAACATAACTGGCATATGAATGTTCTATAGTACAGTTTAGCTGCTTAGAACAAATTATAGCTGATACTGTGTAAACACCAGCCCACATGTCGCGCCATAACGCCTTCATTTTTATTTCTAATCTTCATCAGATATTCATGATAAATCCTAAACTTCAATATCCAATTCCATTACAAGATCACTCCGAGGTTAAGCCAGTCCTATTATATGGATGTGAAACATGGAGAACAACAAAAATAATACAGACCTTCATTAATGAATGCTTGTGTGGAATAAAAGGATGGAAATGGTAGGACAAAATCACTAACGTACAGTTATGGAAAAGTAACAATAAAATACCTGTGGATAATGATATACAGCGAAGACGCTGGTGTTGGACAGAACGCACACTGCGGAAGCCAACTCTAAGTATTAAACAACCGGCTCTTTTTTTTAATCCCCAAGGAAAAAGAAAAAGAGGAAGACCGAAATATTATTGGAGAAGACAAATAAAAGCAGAGACGAAGATGATGGGGAAGACATGGCATTATTTATCAAAGAATGGCAAGAAAGAGAACGGCTTGGAAAGTGTTTTGAAGACCTGTGCTCCACAGGGAGCTGTGAGGTAGAAGAGAGATAACAAGATATGTTTGTCCACTTTTCACTTCTCTTTCTACCAGAATTCCTCACAGTATCATCTAATTATCTTGTATCTTCACACCAACGAAATGATACTCCATCTCCTGTAACTCTGTTAATCATGCTCGTGTCAGCTTTCAGCTAACTTCCAGATGTTTACTTTCAGACAAATGTCATTGTCCCAGGTGTTCGTTTCTCACAGCTCAGGTAAATTTTACGTCATTGTTGCCAAGGTCAGATTCTGCTTAGTTTTTGTGGATTTGTTTGTACATTTAGTGTTTGTCCGTCTGTTGATTTGATACTTTGGTTTTCTCTTTTATTCACCTTTAAAAGTTCGTTCTTTCTACTTATTTTACATTCGTTTTCCTTCCTTGAAAAAAATCCATCCATCCTTCCTTCCTTCCTCTAAAAAAGAGTGCACCCAGTCACTTCCAACTTCAATTCACTTCAAATAAATCTAAAAAGAATCATTAAAACCTGTTAAAACACCAAAAACTGTTTTAGTGACGACACTCTTTAAAGAGGCCTGCAGTAATGGCCGCCATCCGGAAGTCGACTGGTCTTTAATTACAAAACAATTCCAGAATAACATTTACCTTTGGAATGTTGGTCTTGATGTTTGCCACTTAAGATGTTTATGGTCTGAAAATCCTGGCCACCTTTACTTATTGCAAGTTTCTTGAATTTAAGGGAAAAGCGAGTGCTGTTTTTATGATGTTGTAACGTAATGTAATTTGGATGGCAAATCAAATTTACTTTCACTGTTTTTATGTTCGTTAACTCAGACGCCGGATGCAAGAAGGCAAATCAACAACTACCCTATTTGCGTGTGCAAAGCAATATCTAACATCACAAAGAAACATCTTATACAGAGTATACTCATTCCAACATTGTGCTTTCACTGCCAAACATGGTCACTAACGACTAGACATAAAAAAATAAAGCTTGTCACTGCATATATTTTGATGTCTGAAAAAAGCGCTTGCAGGGATCAGAAAAGACAGAATCACAAATCATGTTATAAGAGAAAGAGTAGGAATTGAACCGATCTTTAAGATATATAAAGAAACAACAAATAAACTGATTTGCCCATCTAGGAAGAATGCCATGTGATTCCCTACCATATACAGCATATATTAAAAGAGAAAATGGGAACAGAGCAAGACGTAGACTCAGAGTAAGATGGACAAACAACATCAAAGAAACACTACAACAACATCAAAGAAACACTACAACAACATCAAAGAAACACTACAACAACATCAAAGAAACACTACAACAACATCAAAGAAACACTACAACAACATCAAAGAAACACTACAACAACATCAAAGAAACACTACAACAACATCAAAGAAACACTACAACAACATCAAAGAAACACTACAACAACATCAAAGAAACACTACAACAACATCAAAGAAACACTACAACAACATCAAAGAAACACTACAACAACATCAAAGAAACACTACAACAACATCAAAGAAACACTACAACAACATCAAAGAAACACTACAACAACATCAAAGAAACACTACAACAACATCAAAGAAACACTACAACAACATCAAAGAAACACTACAACAACATCAAAGAAACACTACAACAACATCAAAGAAACACTACAACAACATCAAAGAAACACTACAACAACATCAAAGAAACATTACAACAACATCAAAGAAACACTACAACAACATCAAAGAAACACTACAACAACATCAAAGAAACACTACAACAACATCAAAGAAACATTACAACAACATCAAAGAAACACTACAACAACATCAATTGGCAATGAGTGAAGCCGCCAAGAGGGCAAGAACCAGAACTTTGTATCTCCATCGACACCGGAACTGGCACAAGAGGAAGTGAAGAGGAAGATCATGCTCATCAACAATTTTACTTGATTTATTTGTAATTATTATTGTTTTTAGCTAACACTCAGTTATATCTACTTAATTTATCTCTCAGATTGTTGTTATTATTATTATTATTATTATTTTATTCAATTATTTAAAGTGTCTATTCACGACATCCCTAATACCGAGAAAGACTTAATACGTCTGTTCTGTTTGTATTTTTCCGCGCAACGATACATTTTTTTTTTTAACGTTTTTCACTTACTTTTGTTAATTCAGTTTCAGTAGAACTTTTATTTTCTCAAAGTTACCGGTAATTTAATTTATTACTGAGCATTTTTGTGAAACTATGTGCACATCAAAAATAGAAACAACTATGTAAAAAAAAACAATGTGCAGGCGAAAGAAAATTAAAAAATGTCCATACATCAAATGGCACGCCAAAAAAAGTGTCTTTACTGTTCTGAGGAATTAGTCTGTGACTCGCTGTGTAGGAGACAGCTCCAGTGAGACCATCCTGCTGGCGTGTCATAAATAATGAGAGTGCTCTTTCAGTTTCCAACTGAGCAGTTACGAATGAGTTCAATTTATGTTTCTCCTTGACCTAATCAGTGGCTAAAATTAGAGGTTTCTGTTTATCTAGAAAGTAACACACAGGGTATCCCAAAAAATATCCTTACACAAGAATGGTGAAAAAAAAGTGTTAATCTAATTAATCATTAATTACGTACATGATTTATCTTCAACAAACGTAACATAGTTACAAACATTATTAATCTTCAACAAACGTAACAATGTTACAAACATGATTGATCTTCAACAAACATTGATCTTCAACAAACGTAACATAATTACGAACATGATTGATCTTCAACAAACGCAACAATGTTACAAACATGATTGATCTTCAACAAACGTAACATAGTTACAAACATGATTGATCTTCAACAAACATTGATCTTCAACAAACGTAACATAGTTACAAACATCATAACAAATGAAACCCGTGTGGACAAGCCAATACAGATCGAAGAAGGAAGGCAAATATATGCTCAAAACTGCTATGCTGAAGTCGGATATGTTGGGCCGAAGGCGCAAATATCACAGCTTAACTGAAAACCACAACATAATGTATTTGTGTAATCTGTGCATTCACATAGCGTCCATTTAAGGGCGGATGACGAAGTTTAGTAGTTGTCTGGTAAAGAAATGAATATATATATATATATATCATCATCATCATCAAGTACCGGGCCTGCTGGCGTAGGTGATCATGTCTCTCCATAACTTTCGATCTTGGCAGCTATTTTCATTTCTATTGTTGACCTTCTGCCAAGCCATTCTCTTAAACTGTCTGTTATTTTTTCTCTTTGCTTCCTCTATCTCTTCGTCCCTCAATTTTTCCAGTTGTTACAATATATTCCAGTTGTTCTCTTCTCAATACATGGCCAAAAAATGATGATTGTCTCTTCCTAATATTGGAAATTAGCTCTCTTTTTGCTTTGACCTCTCTCATAACATCTTCATTACTCTTATTAGCTGTTCATGGTACTCTCAACATTCTTCTGTAAAACCACATTTCTACAGACTCCAGATATGTATATATATATATATATATATATATATATATATATATATATATATATGTTTTATTTTGACCAGACCTTGAAAAGCACGCTGCAATTAAAAAGAGATCAGTGCGTCGTTGCATTGAATTTTTCTTTGTGTTAGGATTTTGGGGGCACCCTGTAGTATTATGTAAAGCTGGAATAGTTTGTTTACTTACCTCAAGAACGTTGTTTTGTGTGTGAGAAGAGACCAGAAATAATGGTCGTAGCCTGGCCAGATTGTGACCAATCACAGATGTGACCAGAGACACGTGATGCCAGTCTTTTACCGGGATATTTATTTGTTTGAGGGGACGAAACTGTCAAGGGGGAGATAAGAATACATTCGTAGTTAGATGTTAAACGTGCTCGAGGATTATCGTGAGTCACTTGGAAGATGAATATTTGAGCTCATGTCGTATAACGTGAGTTAATATGTCAACATTTGTCACATACATGTGAGTTATTATTTTAATTTAACCTATGGCACATAACATGTGTAATTCTGATACATTTTACCACATAAGGTTGCCTTATTCTGTCAACCGTTATTCAGCTGTCAACGGAATATTAATTATGAATTGTTCTATTATGGTTATATGAATTATTCCTATGTCACATAATTGTGAGTTATTTTGTAAACCTGTGTCTCATTTCCTGAATCATTCTGTCAATATATTATATAATGGTGAGTTATTCTGTCAACCAAATTCACATATAGTGAGTCATTCTGTCATCAAATAATAATGCTGAGTTATCATGTCAACTAAACACATATATCTCGAGTCGTTCTGTCAACATGCACCATATTATGGTGAGTTCTTCTACCAACCCAATTCACATATCTTGAGTCATTCTGTCAACATATAGTATATAATTGTTACTTATTCTGTCAACCCAATTCACATATTTTGAGTCATCCGGTCAGCGTGGTCATTTACTGTTAAGTTATTCTGTCAACACATGCTATGAAATCGTGACGTAACATTTCTTGTCTCTCCTTATCTATAAAGATGCCGCGTCTTACCTCTAGATTATGCAGCACCTCCTCCCTGAGCAGAAGTTTTAGATATCGTCTGCTATTATTAATTTCGTTGACTGGGAAGTCCCGAAGTGGACAGCAATAATTCGTAGAGGCAGAGGCGTTGCTAGGGATTTCAGAGTCTGGGGACATAGCCAGTTTGCGCCCTTTCCTGGCCGCTTCGTGACAAGGTGTGAGCCATAAAATGGTGGGGGGTGGGGGGGGGGGTGCGGGGGGGGGGTCCATGCGTTCCCTGAAATTTTTTAGTTTGAGAACTTAAACCAGCATTTAGAACATGAAGACTTGTATCTAGAACATAAACCAACATTTAGAACATGAAGACTTGTATTTAGAACATAAACCAACATTTAGAACATGAAGACTTGTATTTAGAACATAAACCAACATTTAGAACATGAAGACTTGTATTTAGAACATAAACCAGCATTTAGGACATGAAGACTTGTATTTAGAACATAAACCAGCATTTAGGACATGAAGACTTGTATTTAGAACATAAACATGCATTTAGGACATGAAGACTTGTATTTAGAACATGAAGACTTGTATCTAGAACATGAAGACTTGTATATGGAACATGAAGACTTGTACTTAGAACATAAACCAACATTTAGAACATGAAGACTTGTATTTAGAACATAAACCAGCATTTAGGACATGAAGACTTGTATTTAGAACATAAACCAACATTTAGAACATGAAGACTTGTATTTAGAACATAAACCAGCATTTAGGACATGAAGACTTGTATTTAGAACATGAAGACTTGTATCTAGAACATGAAGACTTGTATCTATAATATGAAGACTTGTATCTAGAACATGAAGACATGTATTTAGAACATGAAGACTTGTATCTAGAACATGAAGACTTGTATCTAGAACATGAAGTCCTGTATTTAGAACATGAAGACGTGTATTTAGAACATGAAGACTTGTATTAAAAACATGAAGATTTGTATTTAGAACATGAAGACCTGCATTTAGAACATGAAGACCTGCATTTAGAACATGAAGATTTGCATGTAGAACATGAAGACCTGCATTTAGAACATGAAGATTTGCATTTAGAACATGAAGACCTGCATTTAGAACATGAAGACCTGCATTTAGAACATGAAGATTTGCATTTAGAACATGAAGACCTGCATTTAGAACATGAAGACCTGCATTTAGAACATGAAGACCTGCATTTAGAACATGAAGACTTACTAGTACTTACATTAGATCTGTATTGTGCCTCAATATTCGGCCATGTCATAATCTGTGATGTATAACTGGTTAGCTAGCAATTTATTTTAATATACTGGTTCAGCAGTGCCCACAGTCCACTTAGCAATAGTCTCACACATATCGCCTCCAACAATCCACTCAGCTATAGTCTCAAACATATCGTCTCCAACAATCCACTCAGCTATAGTCTCATACATATCGCCTCCAACAATCCACTCAGCTATAGTCTCATACATATCGTCTCCAACAATCCACTCAGCTATAGTCTCATACATATCGTCTCCAATAATCCACTCAGATATAGTCTCATACATATCGCCTCAAACAATCAACTCAGCTATAGTCTCATACATATCGCCTCCAACAATCCACTCAGCTATAGTCTCATACATATCGTCTCCAACAATCCACTTAGCTATAGTCTCATACATATCGTCTCCAACAATCCACTCAGATATAGTCTCATACATATCGTCTCCAATAATCCACTCAGATATAGTCTCATACATATCGTCTCCAATAATCCACTCAGATATAGTCTCATACATATCGTCTCCAACAATCCACTCAGCTATAATCTCATACATATCGTCTCCAACAATTCACTCAGCTATAGTCTCATACATATCATCTCCAGCAATTCACTCAGCTATAGTCTCATACATATCGTCTCCAACAATCCACTCAGCTATAATCTCATACATATCGTCTCCAACAATCCACTTAGCTATAGTCTCATACATATCGTCTCCAACAATCCACTCAGATATAGTCTCATACATATCGTCTCCAATAATCCACTCAGATATAGTCTCATACATATCGTCTCCAACAATCCACTTAGCTATATTCTCATACATATCGTCTCCAACAATCCACTCAGCTATAATCTCATACATATCGTCTCCAACAATTCACTCAGCTATAGTCTCATACATATTGTCTCCAGCAATTCACTCAGCTATAGTCTCATACATATCGTCTCCAACAATCCACTCAGCTATAGTCTCATACATATCGTCTCCAACAATCCACACAGCTATAGTCTCATACATATCGTATCCAACAATCCACTCAGCTATAGTCTCATACATATCGTCTCCAACAATCCACTCAGCTATAGTCTCATACATATCGTCTCCAACAATTCACTCAGCTATAGTCTCATACATATCGCCTCCAACAATTCACATAGCTATAGTCTCATACATATCGTCTCCAACAATCCACTCAGCTATAGTCTCATACATATCGTCTCCAACAATTCACTCAGCTATAGTCTCATACATATCGTCGCCAACAATCCACTCAGCTATAGTCTCATACATATAGTCTCCAGCAATTCACTCAGCTATAGTCTCATACATATCGCCTCCAACAATTCACATAGCTATAGTCTCATACATATAGCCTCCAACAATCCACATAGCTATAGTCTCATACATATCGTCTCCAGCAATTCACTCAGCTATAGTCTCATACATATCGTCTCCAACAATTCACTCAGCTATAGTCTCATAGATATCATCTAAAGCAATTCACTCAGCTATAGTCTCTTACATATCGTCTCCAACAATCCACTCAGCTATAGTCTCATACATATCGTCTCCAACAATCCACTCAGCTATAGTCTCATACATATAGTCTCCAGCAATTCACTCAGCTATAGTCTCATACATATCGTCTCCAACAATCCACTCAGCTATATTCTCATACATATCGTCTCCAACAATCCACTCAGCTATAATCTCATACATATCGTCTCCAACAATTCACTCAGCTATAGTCTCATACATATTGTCTCCAGCAATTCACTCAGCTATAGTCTCATACATATCGTCTCCAACAATCCACTCAGCTATAGTCTCATACATATCGTCTCCAACAATTCACTCAGCTATAGTCTCATACATATCGTCTCCAACAATCCACTCAGCTATAGTCTCATACATATCGTCTCCAACAATCCACTCAGCTATAGTCTCATACATATCGTCTCCAACAATCCACTCAGCTATAGTCTCATACATATCGTCTCCAACAATCCACTCAGCTATAGTCTCATACATATCGTCTCCAACAATCCACTCAGCTATAGTCTCATACATATCGTCTCAAACAATTCACTCAGCTATAGTCTCATACATATCGTCTCCAACAATTCACATAGCTATAGTCTCATACATATCGTCTGCAACAATTCACTCAGCTATAGTCTCATACATATCGTCTGCAACAATTCACTCAGCTATAGTCTCATACATATCGTCTCCAACAATCCACTCAGCTATAGTCTCATACATATCGCCTCCAGCAATTCACATAGCTATAGTCTCATACATATCGTCTCCAGCAATTCACATAGCTATAGTCTCATACATATCGTCTCCAGCAATTCACATAGCTATAGTCTCATACATATCGTCTCCAGCAATTCACATAGCTATAGTCTCATACATATCGTCTCCAGCAATTCACATAGCTATAGTCTCATACATATCGCCTCCAAAAATTCACATAGCTATAGTCTCATACATATCGTCTCCAGCAATTCACATAGCTATAGTCTCATACATATCGCCTCCAACAATTCACATAGCTATAGTCTCATACATATCGTCTCCAACAATCCACTCAGCTATAGTCTCATACATATCGTCTGCAACAATTCACTCAGCTATAGTCTCATACATATCGCCTCCAACAATTCACATAGCTATAGTCTCATACATATAGCTTCCAACAATCCACATAGCTATAGTCTCATATATATCGTCTCCAGCAATTCACTCACCTATAGTCTCATACATATCGTCTCCAACAATCCACTTAGCTATAGTCTCATACATATCGTCTCCAACAATCCACTCAGCTATAATCTCATACATATCGTCTGCAACAATTCACTCAGCTATAGTCTCATACATATCGTCTCCAGCAATTCACTCAGCTATAGTCTCATACATATCGCCTCCAACAATTCATTAGCTATAGTCTCATACATATCGCCTCCAACAATTCACTCAGCTATAGTCTCATACATATCGTCTCCAGCAATTCATTAGCTATAGTCTCATACATATCGTCTCCAGCAATTCACATAGCTATAGTCTCATACATATCGTCTCCAGCAATTCACATAGCTATAGTCTCATACATATCGCCTCCAACAATTCACATAGCTATAGTCTCATACATATCGCCTCCAACAATTCATTAGCTATAGTCTCATACATATCGTCTCCAACAATCCACTCAGCTATAGTCTCATACATATCGTCTCCAACAATTCACATAGCTATAGTCTCATACATATCGCCTCCAACAATTCACATTAGCTATAGTCTCATACATATCGCCTCCAACAATTCATTAGCTATAGTCTCATACATATCGTCTCCAACAATTCACTCAGCTATAGTCTCATACATATCGCCTCCAACAATTCACTCAGCTATAGTCTCATACATATCGCCTCCAACAATTCACTCAGCTATAGTCTCATACATATCGCCTCCAACAATTCACTCAGCTATAGTCTCATACATATCGTCTCCAACAATCCACTCAGCTATAGTCTCATACATATCGTCTCCAACAATTCACATAGCTATAGTCTCATACATATCGCCTCCAACAATCCACTCAGCTATAGTCTCATACATATCGCCTCCAACAATCCACTCAGCTATAGTCTCATACATATCGTCTCCAACAATCCACATAGCTATAGTCTCATACATATCGCCTCCAACAATCCACTCAGCTATAGTCTCATACATATCGTATCCAACAATCCACTCAGCTATAGTCTCATACATATCGTCTCCAACAATCCACTCAGCTATAGTCTCATACATATCGCCTCCAACAATCCACTCAGCTATAGTCTCATACATATCGCCTCCAACAATCCACTCAGCTATAGTCTCATACATATCGTCTCCAACAATCCACTCAGCTATAATCTCATACATATCGTCTCCAACAATTCACTCAGCTATAATCTCATACATATCGTCTCCAACAATTCACTCAGCTATAATCTCATACATATCGTCTCCAACAATTCACTCAGCTATAATCTCATACATATCGTCTCCAACAATCCACTCAGCTATATTCTCATACATATCGTCTCCAACAATCCACTCAGCTATAATCTCATACATATCGCCTCCAACAATTCACTCAGCTATAATCTCATACATATCGTCTCCAACAATTCACTCAGCTATAATCTCATACATATCGCCTCCAACAATTCACTCAGCTATAATCTCATACATATCGCCTCCAACAATTCACTCAGCTATAATCTCATACATATCGTCTCCAACAATCCACTCAGCTATAGTCTCATACATATCGTCTCCAACAATCCACTCAGCTATAATCTCATACATATCGCCTCCAACAATTCACTCAGCTATAATCTCATACATATCGCCTCCAACAATTCACATAGCTATAGTCTCATACATATCGTCTCCAACAATCCACTCAGCTATAGTCTCATACATATCGTCTCCAACAATCCACTCAGCTATAATCTCATACATATCGTCTCCAACAATTCACATAGCTATAGTCTCATACATATCGCCTCCAACAATTCATTAGCTATAGTCTCATACATATCGCCTCCAACAATTCACATTAGCTATAGCCTCATACATATCGCCTACAACAATTCACATAGCTATAGTCTCATACATATAGCTTCCAACAATCCACATAGCTATAGTCTCATATATATCGTCTCCAGCAATTCACTCAGCTATAGTCTCATACATATCGTCTCCAACAATCCACTTAGCTATAGTCTCATACATATCGTCTCCAACAATCCACTCAGCTATAATCTCATACATATCGTCTGCAACAATTCACTCAGCTATAGTCTCATACATATCGTCTCCAGCAATTCACTCAGCTATAGTCTCATACATATCGCCTCCAACAATTCATTAGCTATAGTCTCATACATATCGCCTCCAACAATTCACATTAGCTATAGCCTCATACATATCGCCTCCAACAATCCACTCAGCTATAGTCTCATACATATCGTCTCCAACAATTCATTAGCTATAGTCTCATACATATCGTCTCCAACAATCCACTTAGCTATAGTCTCATACATATCGCCTCCAACAATTCACATTAGCTATAGTCTCATACATATCGTCTCCAACAATTCACATTAGCTATAGTCTCATACATATCGCCTCCAACAATTCACATTAGCTATAGTCTCATACATATCGCCTCCAACAATTCACATTAGCTATAGTCTCATACATATCGCCTCCAACAATTCACATTAGCTATAGTCTCATACATATCGCCTCCAACAATTCATTAGCTATAGTCTCATACATATCGTCTCCAACAATTCACTCAGCTATAGTCTCATACATATCGTCTCCAACAATCCACTCAGCTATAGTCTCATACATATCGTCTCCAACAATTCACATAGCTATAGTCTCATACATATCGCCTCCAACAATCCACTCAGCTATAGTCTCATACATATCGCCTCCAACAATCCACTCAGCTATAGTCTCATACATATCGTCTCCAACAATCCACTCAGCTATAGTCTCATACATATCGCCTCCAACAATTCACATAGCTATAGTCTCATACATATCGCCTCCAACAATCCACTCAGCTATAGTCTCATACATATCGTCTCCAACAATCCACTCAGCTATAGTCTCATACATATCGCCTCCAACAATTCACATAGCTATAGTCTCATACATATCGTCTCCAACAATTCACATAGCTATAGTCTCATACATATCGTCTCCAACAATCCACTCAGCTATAGTCTCATACATATCGCCTCCAACAATCCACATAGCTATAGTCTCATACATATCGCCTCCAACAATTCATTAGCTATAGTCTCATACATATCGTCTCCAACAATTCACATAGCTATAGTCTCATACATATCGTCTCCAACAATCCACTCAGCTATAGTCTCATACATATCGCCTCCAACAATCCACTCAGCTATAGTCTCATACATATCGCCTCCAACAATCCACTCAGCTATAGTCTCATACATATCGTCTCCAACAATCCACATAGCTATAGTCTCATACATATCGCCTCCAACAATTCATTAGCTATAGTCTCATACATATCGTCTCCAACAATTCACATAGCTATAGTCTCATACATATCGTCTCCAACAATCCACTCAGCTATAGTCTCATACATATCGCCTCCAACAATTCACATAGCTATAGTCTCATACATATCGTCTCCAACAATCCACTCAGCTATAGTCTCATACATATCGCCTCCAACAATTCACATAGCGATAGTCTCATACATATCGTCTCCAACAATTCACATTAGCTATAGTCTCATACATATCGTCTCCAACAATTCACATAGCTATAGTCTCATACATATCGCCTCCAACAATTCACATAGCTATAGTCTCATACATATCGTCTCCAACAATCCACTCAGCTATAGTCTCATACATATCGCCTCCAACAATTCACATTAGCTATAGTCTCATACATATCGTCTCCAACAATTCACATAGCTATAGTCTCATACATATCGCCTCCAACAATTCACATAGCTATAGTCTCATACATATCGTCTCCAACAATTCACATAGCTATAGTCTCATACATATCGCCTCCAACAATTCACATAGCTATAGTCTCATACATATCGTCTCCAACAATTCACTCAGCTATAGTCTCATACATATCGCCTCCAACAATTCACATTAGCTATAGTCTCATACATATCGTCTCCAACAATCCACTCAGCTATAGTCTCATACATATCGCCTCCAACAATTCACATTAGCTATAGTCTCATACATATCGTCTCCAACAATTCACATAGCTATAGTCTCATACATATCGCCTCCAACAATTCACATAGCTATAGTCTCATACATATCGCCTCCAACAATTCACATAGCTATAGTCTGATACATATCGCCTCCAACAATTCACATAGCTATCATCATCATTGACTGCCGTCTCCGCATCGAACGTTGTCTACCATGAAGCGCCATTCCACTCTGTCTCTTGCTTTGAAGGTGCAGATTGTCATAGGTTGACTTGTCCATATTTTGATGTTACTTGTACATGTTGGTCTTGGTCTGCCTCTGCCTCTTTTACCTCGTATTTTCACTTCCAATATTACTTTTATTAGGCTTTAGTGTATTTTAACAATGCCCCATTTCGTTTGTCTTGTTTGAAGTGTCCTTAGTAGTTTTCTTTTCATTTTTAGTTGTTTTAAGACTTCAGCGTTTGTTTTCTTTTCCTTCCATCCAATTCTACCTATTCTTCTATATATCTACATTTCAAAGGCTTCAATTCTCTGTTCTGTTTTCTTGTCTAATGTCCATGTTTCTGCACCATGTTCTGCCACACTATGTTCATCAACTCAACCATATTCTATAATAACAATTCCAACCAATCATGCTTGCCCGTCTTTATAACACATTGTTGCATGGAGTGGACATCGAATCCTTCTTTATAACACATTGTTGCATGGAGTGGACATCGAATCCTTCTTTATAACACATTGTAGCACGGAGTGGACATCGAATCCTTCTTTATAACACATTGTAGCACGGAGTGGACATCGAATCCTTCTTTATCTACCTCTCAACTCCTTGTCGAGCATAGGTTTTCAACAAATATGTCGCTCTGTTTCTTTCAATTCTTTTAAAATTATTCCATGTCTTCCCCATCATCTTTATCTCTGCATCCATCTGTCTTCTCCAAGAATATTTTGGTCTTCCTCTTTATCTTTTTCCTTGATGATTCCAAAAAGGCCTGTTGTGTAATACTCTCAGTTGGCTTCCGCAGTGTGTGTCCTATCCAGCGCCATAGTCTTCGCTATATCTCTTTATCCACTGGTGTTTTACTAGTACTTTTTCATAATTCTACGTTAGTGATTTTGTCGTTCCATTTCCATCCGTTTATTCTTCTGTACAAACATCCATTAATATTCAGTCATGAAGATACAGACCTTCACTAATATTCAGTCATGAAGATACAGACCTTCACTAATATTCAGTCATGAAGATACAGACCTTCACTAATATTCAGCCATGAAGATACAGACCTTCACTAATATTCAGTCATGAAGTTAAGACCTTCACTAATATTCAGTCATGAAGATACATACCTTAACTAATATTCAGCCATGAAAATACAGACCTTCACTAATATTCAGTCATGAAGATACAGACCTTCACTAATATTGAGTCATGAAAATACAGACCTTCATTAATGAAATCTTGTGATTCTCTCTACACCACACATATTCTCCTGCTTACATATCGTATGTGCTCATCTCTGACTGTCCTAACTCTACAACAATAACTATTGATCTTTTAAAGAAATTATTATGACTCACATTAAGTCTAATCTAGCAATTAATCATGACTTCTACAAGAGTACATCTCTATCAGGCCATATGTCTGGTCTGGATGGAGTACTTCTCTATCAGGCCATATGTCTGGTCTTGATGGAGTACTTCTCTATCAGGCCATATGTCTGGTCTTGATGGAGTACAGCTCTATCAGGCCATATGTCTGGTCTTGATGGAGTACTTCTCTATCAGGCCATATGTCTGGTCTTGATGGAGTACTTCTCTATCAGGCCATATGTCTGGTCTTGATGGAGTACAGCTCTATCAGGCCATATGTCTGGTCTTGATGGAGTACTTCTCTATCAGGCCATATGTCTGGTCTTGATGGAGTACTTCTCTATCAGGCCATATGTCTGGTCTTGATGGAGTACTTCTCTATCAGGCCATATGTCTGGTCTTGATGGAGTACAGCTCTATCAGGCCATATGTCTGGTCTTGATGGAATACTTCTCTATCAGGCCATATGTCTGGTCTTGATGGAGTACTTCTCTATCAGGCCATATGTCTGGTCTTGATGGAGTACTTCTCTATCAGGCCATATGTCTGGTCTTGATGGAGTACAGCTCTATCAGGCCATATGTCTGGTCTTGATGGAGTACAGCTCTATCAGGCCATATGTCTGGTCTTGATGGAGTACTTCTCTATCAGGCCATATGTCTGGTCTTGATGGAGTATTTCTCTATCAGGCTATATGTCTGGTCTTGATGGAGTACAGCTCTATCAGGCCATATGTCTGGTCTTGATGGAGTACAGCTCTATCAGGCCATATGTCTGGTCTTGATGGAGTACATCTCACTAACTCTCCCGAAAACACTTCTATCGTCTCACCCCCCGCACATACAAGTCGGTTATTCCCAGCTTTCTCATCTCCACTCTTCTGATTTTATAATCTCATCTTTTTTCACGTGTCACCCATCCTTCCATTTTTTCCAAAATCATCTCCCATTTCCCATTTTTCTCTCTTTTATTCAACGAGTCACGCTCAAACGTAGCTA
This sequence comes from Megaustenia siamemsis, assembly GCA_032433765.1. Taxonomy (NCBI): domain Eukaryota; kingdom Metazoa; phylum Mollusca; class Gastropoda; order Stylommatophora; family Ariophantidae; genus Megaustenia; species Megaustenia siamemsis. The sequence continues at coordinate 9,934,549 of JAVIAB010000001.1, forward strand.
ACATCTTTTTCCTGTCTTTATAAGTCCCCTAACTCTTTCTCCTTTGTTATTTATCTCCCCCTTTGTCAATACACTTGCCCGGCAACTATGGCTTTGTCAACCGATGCTCTGCAATCGCGGGGCTACTGTCAACCAAAGCCACATAATAGTGAGTTATTCTATAAGCAATGCCAGATAATAGTGAGTTATTCTGTCCAGCAGTTTCCTTAATGTGTTATGAAAGGTCTGTTAATACAACCCTTTGTTTTGATAACTTCGTTTTATTTCTTTTGGAAGTTGTCAGCGACCCACAGCTGATGGCTTGCGTCAGGATCGGTGAACCAAAACCATCCAGACCCTGCTCCACCCCTCCGCGGTACCTCCAGTAACAGACTAACCTGTCTAGTCTCGCCAAGAGTGCAGGGATCGAAGAGGGAAGACAACCCGGTACTCAAAAATGTCGTGCTGAAGTCGGATATGTTGGGCCGAAAGGCGCAAATATAACAGTTATACTGCAAACCACAACACAACGCAGACACGTCCACTCCGTCCTTGTAAGGGCGGATGATGAAGAGGAATATTCTAGTCTACTACGATACTCTAGAATACTTTAGTCATCGGGCGAACGCAACCAACCAACCACCATTTCTTTTGAGTTCCCTTTTCAGGGAATAACAAAACTTTGATCAACATGTTCAAAGCGAATATTTCAGGAGCTCCAGTCGAGGTTCATTAATGAAATAGAAGCGAATCACTTTCTAGTCTTGGACAAAGCTAAGCCGCGCTCTCAAACATGGCTTCGTTTTGGTCAAAACATCACCATCATGTGTCATACCTGATGGCGTTGACGATCATGTCCTTTCGTAATTCTCTATCGTGCATGGCGCAATGCATAAGTAGATGCCAATGTTGGAGGAGTAGACCTGGAGACAGTTCAGAACTACAACTACTTTGGACATACTAAAACCAGTGATGGAGAATATAAAACTGAGATAAACAAAAGAATAGGAATGGCAAAAAGTAATTTTAATGTCATGACTTGTAAAGTCGAATCACACACATGTTGAAGATCGTTCTGCTAACTTCTATTATTGCAAAAAGTGTCCTTGGTTCTGTTTATTGTTTAAAGTGTGTGGGCGTATGTTTATTGTTTAAAGTGTGTGGGCGTATGTTTATTGTTTAAAGTTTGTGGTCTTATGTTTATTGTTTAAAGTGTGTGGGCGTATGTTTATTGTTTAAAGTGTGTGGGCTTATGTTTATTGTTTAAAGTGTGTGGGCGTATGTTTATTGTTTAAAGTTTGTGGTCTTATGTTTATTGTTTAAAGTGTGTGGGCGTATGTTTATTGTTTAAAGTGTGTGGGCGTATGTTTATTGTTTAAAGTGTGTGGGCGTATGTTTATTGTTTAAAGTGTGTGGTCTTATGTTTATTGTTTAAAGTGTGTGGTCTTATGTTTATTGTTTAAAGTGTGTGGTCTTATGTTTATTGTTTAAAGTGTGTGGTCTTATGTTTATTGTTTAAAGTGTGTGGTCTTATGTTTATTGTTTAAAGTTTGTGGGCGTATGTTTATTGTTTAAAGTGTGTGGTCGTATGTTTAATGTTTAAAGTTTGTGGGCGTATGTTTATTGTTTAAAGTGTGTGGTCGTATGTTTAATGTTTAAAGTGTGTGGTCTTATGTTTATTGTTTAAAGTGTGTGGTCGTATGTTTAATGTTTAAAGTGTGTGGGCTTATGTTTATTGTTTAAAGTGTGTGGGCTTATGTTTATTGTTTAAAGTGTGTGGGCGTATGTTTATTGTTTAAAGTGTGTGGGCGTATGTTTATTGTTTAAAGTGTGTGGGCGTATGTTTATTGTTTAAAGTGTGTGGGCGTATGTTTATTGTTTAAAGTGTGTGGTCTTATGTTTATTGTTTAAAGTGTGTGGTCTTATGTTTATTGTTTAAAGTGTGTGGTCTTATGTTTATTGTTTAAAGTGTGTGGTCTTATGTTTATTGTTTAAAGTGTGTGGTCTTATGTTTATTGTTTAAAGTTTGTGGGCGTATGTTTATTGTTTAAAGTGTGTGGTCGTATGTTTAATGTTTAAAGTTTGTGGGCGTATGTTTATTGTTTAAAGTGTGTGGTCGTATGTTTAATGTTTAAAGTGTGTGGTCTTATGTTTATTGTTTAAAGTGTGTGGTCGTATGTTTAATGTTTAAAGTGTGTGGGCTTATGTTTATTGTTTAAAGTGTGTGGGCTTATGTTTATTGTTTAAAGTGTGTGGGCGTATGTTTATTGTTTAAAGTGTGTGGGCGTATGTTTATTGTTTAAAGTGTGTGGGCGTATGTTTATTGTTTAAAGTGTGTGGGCGTATGTTTATTGTTTAAAGAGCACCGGGATCTGTTTGTTGTTTTTTAAGCGTACGCGTTTTGTTTATTGTTCAGAATGTGCTGGGTTATATTATTGTTACAGTGTCTGTTTATTTTTAACATATGTGGGGGGAGGGGGGGGGGAGTGTTCTGTTATTGTATACAGCATGTGTGTTTCTGTTTACTGTTAACATATGTGGGGGGGGGGGGTCGCGCGGGGGTTTATGTTATTGTATACAGCATGTGTGTTTCTGTTTATTCTTAACATATGTGGGGGTTCTGTTATTGTATACAGCATGTGTGGTTCTGTTTACTGTTTAAACTGTGCACGGTTCTGTTATTCTAGCTATGAATGTGTGAGTCGCCCAAGTCCGGACAGCAGAAATGATCTCATTGCATCAGTGGCAAACCTATAAGTGCCTAGCTTGTTGAGCCGACATGGAAATGTCCCCAGACCAACTTTCCAAGTAACGTGCTGTTTTACCACCAGTGCGTATTAATGTGTACCTTTATTACTCGTTCCATGCTTGAAAGACAAGTAACATTTCTACACAAAGTGTGGAAGAGTTAAAAGTTGCCAGCCTTGAAAATATGGTACTTTAGTTATATTCAAGTTGCAGATTACATTATTGTAGACTTGTGGGTAATCTGCTGTCATATTTCCCATAATTCTTAATTTTTAAAAAAATCAGTGATCTCGTTGTGGTTTCAGTGTCCGTCATGGTCATCATCATGTGCCATATCGGTTGACGTGGTCGATCATGTCCTTCCACAATTTTATATCCACAATGCATCATGTCAATTCTGTTGTTGACTGTTTTCCAGGCCTTAACACCAAGCTATGTAGTATCTTTTCTCCTTGCCGTCCGCGATCTCCTTTTCCCTGTATTTGCCAGTTGTAACTAAATATCCAACTTTCCTCTTCTCATGATATGCCCGAAAAATGTTTATTGTTTTTATTTCTGAGGCTTTTAAGGAGCTCCCTTTTGTGTTGGTCTCTTTGAGAATGTTCTCGTTGGTCTTTTTTAACTGTCCGGGAAACTTTCAACATTCTTCTGAGAAATCCCATCTTTGTGGCCTCTATTGGTCTTTTAGATTTTTTTCTACTGTCCATGATTCGCTTCCATTGGTCAAAATTGGATATATATATATATATATATATATATATATATATATATATATATATATATATATATATATATATATATAATTGAAGAATTAACAGGAGGATAAACTCAATCAAAAACAGGATGTTAGTAGATTGGATCAAAATTTTAGAAAGCATAAACGTAGACAGCAAAGATCTAAAAATAATAAAGAACATGTACTGGCAACAAACAGCGGCCATAAGAACTGGAAACCAATTGGGAATGTTCCAACAAATAAAACGGTGTTAGACAAGGTTGTGTGCTATCACCAGATTTGTTTAATATTTATAGTGAGATTATTTTAAGATCTATAAGGGACATGCCTGGAATAACAATTGGAGGTCATAATATAAATAATCTAAGGTATGCTGATGATACAGTCTTAATCGCTAAGAGTGAAAATGAGTTACAAGAAATGTTGGACATTATAGTGAAAGAAAGCAAAAATAAAGGACTCAGCCTTAATAGCAAAAAGACAGAAGTAATGGTAACAACAAAGAAAAAGACATCACCTCAGTGCAAAATAAAGACAAGTGGAACATTATTAAAACAGGTAAATGAATTTAAATATTTGAGAACTTTGTTAACCTCAGACGGAAGATGTACAAAAGAGGTGAGATGCAGAATGGCTCAGGCAAAAGCAGCTTTCCAAAAAATGAGGAAGATACTATGCAATCCATTTATTAAAATAGAAACAAGAAAAAGAGTTCTTAAACGTTATGTAGAGCGATTCTTAACATATGGATGTGAATCATGGACAATAGGACAACAAACAAGAAAATCACTGGAGTCTGTAGAAATGTGATTTTACAGAAGAATGGTGAGAGTACCATGGACAGCTAAGAAAGTGATGAAAATGTTCTGAAAGAGGTCAAAGCAAAAAGATGGTTAATTTCCAATATTAGGGAGAAACAATCATCATATTTTGGTCATGTAATGAGATGAGAACAACTGGAGTATATTGTAACAACTGGGAAAATTGAGGGACAAATGGATACAGGGAAGCAAAGAGAAAAAATACCAGACAGCTTAAGAGAATGGCTTGGCAGAAGGTCAACAACAGAAATGATAAATAACTGTCGAGATCGAAAGTTGTGGAGAGAGATGATCACCTACTCCAACAGGTCCAACACTTGATGATGCTGATAATTTTACATCGATGGTGGCGACTGTTGTCTCTTCGATATGACCATATTTCTATTTTCTACGTCATCACAACAACAACATCTGAGCGTTTTAGTCACAGCCATGTACACTTTTATTAAGGCCTGCATTCTGAGCGGGAAATCTAATAACCAACCAAACGTTGTGACGTTATCAGCTATGCCAGCTATATACTGCTTACGTTTGTTTACCCGTAACCGCCCAAAAGTGAAAACGTCACAAACTTTGGGTAATTTCTTTCAGCCAACGGGCCTTGTTAATACTATAGATGGCTGTGGGTTTAGTGCGTGTGACGTCAATAGTTTATAATTTATTATTCTATCCACACTGTGATGAACAAACTTTAGAGCATTGATAAAATGTTGAGTAGCTCCCATGTTGTCATTTAGCTGAATATCATGACAAACATCCATCATCTTAATCAGTCTATGATTGTTTTTTTCCTTGTTACAAAATTTCTCATATTATTTCAACACAAGACAACTTATCATAATAATCATTATCACCACCATATTCACCTCTATTATCACCACCATCATTACCTCCATTATCACCACCATCATCATCATCATCACCACAACCACCACTACCACAATCAACATCATCATTACTATCACCATTACCATCATCGCCACCATCATCATCATCATCACCAGCATCATCATCTTCTTCATGAATATTATTATAAAACTGACAACCACCTTCATTCATTCTTACTCCAATCTTCGCAATAATCATCATCATCTTGTTAGTCTTCATCTTCACAATTATCCACCCCATTACCTCAACAATTATTACCATTATTCGCTTACTCCTCATCATTATCGTCCTCTTCATGGTAATCTTCACCATCACTACCACTTTCATAGTAATAGTTGTATCAACCACATAAAATCAACACTTTATCATCAACTTCAAACAATCCTGGCCGTCTCCCACGTCAGCAATGGCTGCCAATAACCGTAAACCTTCCCCATATTTAGTAAAACCATCACAATAATATAATCAGTAACTGTTCAATCTGAGTATGACTTCGTGCAGTGGTTTGCCTTCCTCTGTTAACTATTCTTGTTAACATTTATGGGTATTTTTAACACGTATCTTTAACAATGTTTCTTACTTTCAAACCGAGACACAACTCTCCGATGCACTTTTACAAAACATTGGGACACTTGCAATTTGTTCGCCCTCGCGCTGTCCTCATTTATTCAGCTAATCCCAACAGACACAACTTTTTATAATCGCTGATTTCCAGGAACGTCTCAGTAATCAATCTCGCGAACACTCAAATTATGGCGCCAATCCTGCAAAACACGGATACTTGTTTACATCCGATCACTCGGAATTATTAGACTCTATCCCTCACTAAGGCCTCGTGTCCTTCCGAGAATATTAACATCTTTTGTGATAAACTCGTGTGAATAATGAAACGAAATGCAATTTTGTCCTTCAACATTTATTATAATATGTTCTCTCTGTCAAGAGCCATGAAATATGACGAAATTCAGAAAATTCATGGTTTTTTTTACCAATGCTGATTTGCCTGATTGGATAATGTATCAAGATGAGAACTTATACATGCTGGACAATGCGGAATGCTAAGGTAGTCGTAAAGTGGTTTTATGTGAAAGGGCTAATCTGGCCAGTTATTCTCTTGTCTGTGATAACTGGTAGCTCCGACATGACCCACTTGTGACGTCAGTTTTGTATGTGTCTGCTTGAAGTCTTTGCTAGACAAAGGTTAATAAAAAAAAATAAAAAAAAAGTAGGGACATTAAAATGATGTACTACTTTCTTTTATCCTGTTCTGCATTTTGCCCTTAGACGTCGCAGGCTTAAGTCACTGATGCGTTTTTCTATCAAGGACACTTTCTGTGGCTTGGTACATAGTGATATTGTATTGTTTTATCGTAAATTCCCCCTCAATCTATATTCTTCTTGGTCTTCCTCTATATCTTGGTTGTTCCATTTTGTTGTTATAAGCTCTTGACGCTGGAGCTGAGGGGTTCATGCGCATTGAATGTTCAAACCACTTTCATCTTTGTCTCTCTATGTATTCCATTACTGATAGAATCCAAATGGTGTTTCTGATTTCATTGTTCTTTACATGATCTCTTCGTGGTTTGCTTACAGCTTTTTTTTAGGCATCTCATCTCACATGTTGTCAGTTTTCTTTCTTGATTTTTAGTCCATGTTTAACATTTATAGCAAAGAGTTGGAATAAATATAGAGTTATCAAGTTCTTCTTTACCAAGACTATCTAGTATCTTCTCTCTTTGTCGTCTGCGATCTCTCTTTGCCTGTATTTTGCCAGTTGTAACCAAGTGTTCCAACTTTTTTCTTCTCATATCCCCGAAAAAATGTCGATTGTTTCTTTGTGGTGTTTTTTTTTAAAGAGCTTACAGTAGGGAATAACGCGAGATAATTGAAAACAAAACAGACACCAAATGTTGTTAGTCAAACGAGAAGGTAAGTGCCGCTTCTGCTAGAGGGTGGAATCTTCGCTGTTGATCATGCTCACTCCGAGGGGTCGATGGAGCGTGTTTACAGGTGTGATCAATGTAGCGTGTATGCAGGTGTGGTGCAATGGAGTAAAAAAAAAATCATGCATCAGTCAGTGCCATCAGTTACATCAGTCAGTGCCATCAGTTACATCAGTCAGTGCCATTAGTCACATCAGTCAGTGCCATCAGTCACATCAGTCACATCAGTCAGTGCCATCAGTCACATCAGTCAGTGCCATTAGTCACATCAGTCAGTGCCATCAGTCACATCAGTCAGTGCCATCAGTCAGTGCCATCACTCATATCAGTCAGTGCCATTAGCACATCAGTCAGTGCCATCATTCACATCAGTCAGTGCCATCAGTCACATCAGTCAGTGCCATTAGTCACATCAGTCAGTGCCATCAGTCACATCAGTCAGTGCCATCAGTCACATCAGTCAGTGCCATCAGTCAGTGCCATCAGTCACATCAGTCAGTGCCATCAGTCACATCAGTTAGTGACATGATTCACATCAGTCAGTGCCATCATTCATATCAGTCAGTGCCATCATTCACATCAGTCAGTGCCATCATTCATATCAGTCAGTGCCATCAGTCACATCAGTCAGTGCCATCAGTCACATCAGTCAGTGCCATCAGTCACATCAGTCAGTGACATCATTCACATCCCGGTATGGTCAATCTAATTAGTGTATCGCACTGGATGCCGCCCCCACGGTGTGGGCAGATAAGAACTGACCTATTGTTAACTGCTACCCATATCGTAGTAAGCGATTAAGAAAATTTGGAATCATCGTCTGTGCAGCCGAATAGGAAATGCGCGGAGCGACCTTGTTAACGGAATTTATCGATGCATTTTGGGAAATACTGTGAGAAGTGGTGGGGTAGGTATGGGGAATTGCCGACTGCAATGAAATTGGTTCCATGGATTTGATAGGATAGGATAGGATAGGATAGGATAGGATAGGATATTATAGGACAGGATAGGATAGGATAGGATAGGATAGGATAGGTCAGGATAGGACAGGACAGGACAGGATAGGATAGGATAGGATAGGACAGGACAGGACAGGACAGGATAGGATAGGATAGGATAGGATAGGATAGAACAGGACAGGACAGGACAGGACAGGACAGGACAGGACAGGACAGGATAGGATAGGATAGGATAGGATAGGATAGGATAGGTCAGGATAGGACAGGACAGGATAGGATAGGATAGGATAGGACAGGACAGGACAGGACAGGATAGGATAGGATAGGATAGGACAGGACAGGACAGGACAGGACAGGACAGGATAGGATAGGATAGTAGTAGTAGTGGCTGTGAACCCAACCTAAAAGTGGAATAACATGCACCGAAAGACAATAGATTTGGCACCGACTTTGCACGAAACATGCACCAAAACCCGTGCCAAAGTCCGATAATCGGCTTATTATCTCGGTGGTCGTGATCGGTAATCGGCTTATCTCGTGGTGTGCGTTGGTGCGTGACGGCAGGTCGTGGTGTGCGTTGGTGCGTGATCGGCGCGTCGTGGTGTGTGCGTGGCGGTGATCGGTGCGTCGCTAGCTCGCCGGTTATCGGACAGCGGTTCTAAAAGGGGTCAGTGGTTCTAAAACTTGTGGGGTCGTCTCTCGCGTGGGGTACGCGGGCGGGGACTTGGGGCGATGTACCTTGAATGGTCGTGTGTTATCGCTACCAACATCATCATGTGCCTCAACAGCATCATCACCCCTTCCTATCATCATCATGTGCCACCCTCAACACCATCATCATCAAGCCACACCCTCACCACCATCATCATCCCTTCTTGTCCTATCATCATCATGCGCCTCAACACTATCCCTTCATGGCCTATCATCATCATCATCATGTGCCTCAACACTATCCCTTCATGGCCTATCATCATGTGCCACCCTCAACACTATCATCATCATCATGTGCCTCAACACTATCCCTTCATGGCCTATCATCATGTGCCACCCTCAACACTATCATCATCATCATGCGCCTCAACACTATCATCATGTGCCTCAACATCACCCTTCATATCCTATCATCATCATCATGTGCCTCAACACTATCCCTTCATGGCCTATCATCATGTGCCACCCTCAACACTATCATCATCATCATGTGCCACCCTCAACACTATCATCATCATCATGTGCCTCAACACTATCATCATGTGCCTCAACATCACCCTTCATATCCTATCATCATACCACAAAAAGTATCAAACCGATTATTAGTGACACATCATCATCATCATCATGTGCCACCCTCATCATCACCCTTCATGGCCAATCATCAAGCCACACAAAGTATCAACCAGCGAAATTCTCTCTCTGTCTCTCTCTCTCTCTCTCTGTCTCTCTCTCTCTCTCTCACACATTCATGGTAAACCAAAACAAAATTCGTTCTATATTTCTCACAACTTTATTATTACAACAAATATACAACACATATATATATATATATTACTGTCCGGTTGTTGATAATTTTAAGCGTCTGGACGGGCCCCTCGAAGCCGAAGTATCCACGGGGCGAGCAAACGATAAATGATACGGTCGTTTACGTGCTGTCTCGATGAAAAAGGCATGAGAATTCTGTTAAGTTTCGCGCCACGACACTTAAGAAGTATATAATAAACACAATATAGACCGCACGTGTTGCTAAACAAATCTTGCAACACCCGCGGGTTGTAGACGAATGGAACGTGTGAGTTTTGCTCTATAAAGTTTAAAATATCCACGTGTCTGGGAGGCAAACCGTAGGAATCGAAATACTCACATTCGCCGAGTCCGTTATAAAATAGGGCCACCCAGTGCTCTCCGGGTTCGTGGGCAGGGTCCGTGTTTAAGACAAAGGCCGCGGTCGCCGTTGGGTCGATGCTCGGCGGTAAGTGGTTTCGTGGAATGACACTAACAAGGGAACAACGTCGAACGAAAATATCCGACATCAAAAGGTTGTAAATCTCCCTCGTGTTCATATTCTTCTCCTTTTTTCTCTCTCAAACGGCGAAGTCTGTTGGAGTAGTGGTGGGAGCGGCAAACTTGAGTTCTATCGACAAGGGTCCGCTTGTGGCTAGCTCAAAATGGGAGCCGTCCAGTAGGCTGGACGAGAGGTCAAAACCAAATAGGCAGTATCCGTCCTTGAATTCTCTATAATCAACGTTATTCCCAGCGTCTTTACCAATCAGACCCATGGCCAGATTTGTGCCGAAGAAAGCTCTCGCGTATTGATTTCGTTCAAAGTCCATAGTTAGAGGCTTTCCCGAGATACATTTCCCGTCGACCGTCAGGTTCATATAAATCAGACCAAAGTGTTGAAAATTGAACGGGTTAGCTGTGTAAACACCATTAAAAGCACTGGCCGTAATCAGACCTATCACTATACGGGTCGGTGTTTGAGACAAAAATAAATTGTCTTGACTGTGGGAAAGCATCCCGCTAGCGATGGAAAATGTCTTGATGGTAACCCTCTTGATCGGGTACCGCGCATTCCCGCTCAAGAGAGCCTTTTCGTGGGCCAGAGAAATCGCAGGGTTTAGCTTAGCTTTCCTGACCACGAGCGCGGCGTAGGTGATAACACTCTTATAACCCACAGAGCTATCGTGAGCCGCGAGGCTGAACACATCCTTCGAGGGCGTGAGTTTTATCTTTACATCGACTCTGTTTAACATGTAACGATCCTGCACAAAGACATCAGAGTGCAAACGACCCATCATTTCAACCTCTTTACTACCCGAAGTCAAATCGCGCCGTGTTTTAAAACCCTCATTTTCTTTCAAATCGTCATGGTGGCCAGCTGTGTCTTTGTAGAACAGAGCGGCCGTCAAGTATCCCGTTTTCGCATCCTCCCCGTAATTTAGCGTGGCCTCAAACACCGCTCTAAAAGGATAGGTATTCTCCGACGGTGTAACCAACGTGTCGTTTAGCGATACGTCGACTTGTGAAAATAGACTGTGAAGATAATTGTTGACCGGTCCTACCTCAGCATCGACAGGTACACTATCACCATTCGGGAGGGTGATCTTGACCCGCAGATGTAAAAACGTGTTGAAAAGATCTAGATACTCCTCGCTGTTTCCAGAAATGAAAAACTCTATCGGTGCGCTATGCGACAAAGCTGCGATCGGCCGAATTTCAATAAACTGGCCAGAGTCGAGAGATGTCTGCGTTGGTGGAACGCTAAATAAATCCAAACCAGAGTGAAGACTTTCGCACGATTTGGGGTGAATGAGGGACATTATTAGTCGAAAATATCCTTTGCCACCCTCGTCTTCGTCTTCTTCCCTCTGTTGTGCACCGAATGAAGGGGGAACCGTCCAGCTGTCGGTTTTATCCTCTTCGTAACGGGTTCTCCTGGTGGAGGTAGCTTCATAACTCGCTTTCTGCTTTGACGTAAACCACTTCCTGATTGGTCGTTATCACGCAAGTGGTCTACGGCCCCGTGTAGCAACCGCTGACCGGCCTCCTTAGCTCGTTCTTTGAAAGCTTCACCGACATTTTTCCCGGCCAATGCGTCCTGTGCGACCTGCAGACCGGTCCCCAAGCCTTATCTGAGCAAGGCCTTACCGCCGGTTTTTAACCAGGGTAAAATAGCCCTCCCGATTCCACCGAAGAAACTACCGATTCCTCGACCGCTCTGACTTCGACCTCCTATAAACACGGGCATCCCATCGCCCGCCTGACAACAGTAAAAGTCTTCGTATAACTTAACATCTCTATGAAGGGGAGTGTGTTTCACCATTATACCAGCTCGAGATGCTTCTTGACTCGAAAGTGTACCGTTAGCACCGACGTCCCGCTGGTGAATGGGATGGTTTTTCCGTGTTCGTTGGCTAAAAGGATTTCCACGGTATCGAAGGAAAATCTACTCAGGGGTAGGTAGTGAGGCTTATCGTAGATCTGAAACACCGAGGTGTGATTTCTGTTGAGAACAGGCACGCTCCTGAGGAGAGGCACCATCACATCCCCGACCGGTCTGGGGGAAACGAGATCGCAGTAGACGTAGACATTCTTCGCAACACTTTCCAAGTCCATTACACCCACGCTGAAGATATCGGGAGCCGTGTCTGATATTGTGGTCGTGGGGAAGGCTAACATGTTTTTCAAAGTGTCGCTTATGGTAACACTGACTCCTTTCTCGTAAAGTTTCAAGATGGCTTTATTCACCTCTTTTGCGTAAATGAATCTCATTTTTTTCCCTTTCACTCCCCTGTACGACTCATCCTCCGCTTTTACGATCGACGCGTTCAACGCGCCGATGAACGCGTCGGGTTTCGTGTATAACCCAGGCTCCAATGTCACGTTGAAATAAAATCTGGCGTCGCAAATATCGTCGTTATCGAGAGATTCGTAGCGAATCCAGACATCACCCTCTATTACATTGAAATAATTTAGCGGAAATTGTATCTCCACCAGTGCGATCTCATACTGCGTCGAAATGTCAATGGTCTGAGGAAGTTTAACGAAAAAGTGGCCTGGGTTATTATCCTTAAAAAGTTCCATAGATGCATTGCTGGGCAGGGTGACATAAAAACTCATTTTTTTTTACTCTTTTCACCTTCGCCTCTCCAAGTTTGGATTCGGTAGCATGTAACCCAAACAGCTGCTCAGTAGGGCTATCCACAGTTTTCCCTCCTTCGCGTCTGGCTTTTCGGTGGTCAGATTGAACAGCGAGACCGCTACAACTGTATATATAACTACCACTTGACAAATAAAGACAAGTTCTAAGTAGGGGGATAGTTTCCCAAACATCGATCCCCACCTGCGTGGTTCGCCGTCTCTCCCGACTCCCGAGTTTACGGCTCGCAAATCGGGCTCTCCACCAAAAGTTACCACTTCTTCTTCTTCTTCTCGCATCTCTAGTTTTTGTATCTGACAATGTCCTTGGACGGTATCCAACTGTTAAATGAGGAACCGTAACCAAACCATTTGACTAAACTCTCCTTTCGCCCAAAGGATGTGCGACGCTCGGTTATGATACTCTCGATTCTGTACTCGTGTTTGTCTCCAACTTTTTGAATTTCCGGTGTGTAGAATGACCCCTCTATCTCATCGCCCTTATCGTCTTTCAACACATATGTAACGGGGTTTGTTTCGTTTACTCGACTGATGGAAAACAGTTCCTCCGTCCAAGCCGGGGCATAACCCTTTTTAAAATTGGCTCTGCCCAAGACCAGTCTAACTCGATCACCGGGCTTGTGCAGGGGTCTTTCAAATTTAAAGTTGCGTTTGCTATTATACAACGTGTTCCATACCTGCTCTTGATTGTCTGCGTTGACGTCGACCGGTGCCATTTTTATACTTCTGTGATACGAATGGTTATAACTTCGAAGTAGGGCGGGGAGGACTCGGACATAAGACAACTTATTGGATTTCGTGAAATATCGCCACATCCGTTGTTTCAGAGTCCTATTAAAGCGTTCCACCACGGCGGCCTTAATATCTTCGTTCTGCGTAGTGAAAAAGTGAACGTTGTTGTCAGCGAGGAATTTCTGAAATGTTCTGTTCAGAAACTCTGACCCCTTATCGGTTTGAAAACTCGCGGGTTTCCCATCGAGAAATATCTTACCGACGGCTTCCACTAAGGATTTCCCCGTTTTGGTTCGTATCGGTACAGACCACGCGAATTTACTGAAAACGTCCACGCAAGAAACCAAATAGGAATATCCGTCGTTGTGTTTTTTCAAATGTCTCAAATCGATTAGGTCTGCCTGATATTGCTGTTGGGGGCCACTCGTTATAATGGGACGCCTTTCAAATCTGCGACGAATTGGTTTATGAAGGGTATAGGTATCCTGATGACTCAGCCATTGTTTGATCTTTGCGAGTCCCAGTTTGGTGTTACGTTGCAGGGCCGTTGCACCACTATACGCCCTGGTCGACTAGGGTCAAAGTAACGACGTCTCAATATTTTCTCCACCGTTCCCATTTTGGTGTTGGGATTCCGCTCTTTCTTTTTTTAGGTCTCAGTTTATACGTGGCTACGGGCGGAGTGGTTTCATTACCTACCTTTGGGGTTTCCGCTGGTGGTGGTGGTGTCTTTGTCTGCTCTGGTTATACCTCGAATGATGGTGTTGGTGGGGAAGGTGTTTTTTCTGTTGCCGTGTTGTGTTGAATCTATCTATCTATCTATCTTTCGTTCGCCTGAAGTATTGTCTATATCTGCAATGTCGTTTCCTGTATAAATTTTACTGTCTTTTGTAATTCTTGCAGTGGCCCATATAGTTTTGTCTGTAGTGTTGTATCTATGGGCCAATGGATTTTCCTCAGTCTACTATATTCAGTGCAGTCTTGAAGTATGTGTTCAGCAGTCTGGGGTGCCTGTCCACATGTACAAGTAGTTGATGTGCCGATCTTGAATTTTGTATACATGTGACTATGGAGTCGATTGTGTCCTGTTCTTAGGCGTATAATGATAACTTGTTCATATCTATTCATATTATGAAAGGCATCCTGATTTGGGGCTTGTGGTCCTCTGATTGATTTGATTATCTGTTTCTTATGATGGTATGTAACTGGTGTATCTAGTTGTGTGCCTGTTGAACCTTCCTTTGCCAACTGATCTGCTTTCTCATTTCCTGGTATTCCACAGTGAGACGGGATCCACTGCAGGGCAACCCTGTGGTGCTTGCAGAGTTCAGTCAATAAGGTCTGCAGATGGGGTAATTTTCTGGATTGTAGTGCCTGGAGTACTGATCTTGCATCTGTCAAAAACACTACAGGCTGTGGGCTAAGATTACTGTTCAGCAGTTTTTCTATTGCCAACTTTATTGCTTGTATTTCTGCATCATAATTGTGACAATATTTCCCTGTTGCTATTTTATCCATATCCCTAGTGTTATTTGGGTACTCTATATATGCACCTGCTCCCCCATTCTTTACTGCATTCTGTGCTGATCCATCTGTGTACACACGAACCCATAGGTCTTGTGGGTATTCTTCATCCAGGAAACTGAGAGCTATTGTTTTTCGCTGTAGACTATTTTGTTCCTCTTTGTCAACTATTCCTTTCACTTCTGTCCGTATTTGAACTGATAATCCTGATTCATCTGTCCAGGGAGTCTGTTCTGGTATGGGCAGAAGGGGTTTAACAACTCTTGGCATGTCTGGTGTTTGTCTACTAATACGCTTGGCTTGGTGGATAAAGCTGCTTCTCTTAAGTCGTCCCAATGCAAGATTTTGGAATCTGTCCTTCATTGGATGTCTCGGCATGCATACACATTTTTCTGCCTGTATCAGCACCTTTGTGTCCCTCCGTTCTCTCAGTGCTGGTATCCTCCACAATTTCTCCATCTCCAATATTGGTGTTGATTTCATTGCTCCTGTGATGACCCTAAGTGCCTGGTTTTGTACTTTATCCAGTTCTTGCAATGTGGTGTTTGATGCTGAGCACCATGCGGATGATCCATATTCTAAATGTGGGCGTATACTCTGTTGGTAAACTTTACTGAGTATTTTCCCACTCGCACCCCATGTGGTTCCACACAACTTTCTTAGAATAGCCAATTTTCTCCTTGCTTTTTGGGTTGCCTTATTTATCTGCTGTTTCCAAGATAGTTTGTTATCAAATGTAACTCCGAGATATGTAGCTTGTATGTCTTCTTTCACAGGCTCATTGTTTATGTAGATGGCTCCTGCTTTTTGTTTTGGGGAGAGTGTGAAAAGTGTAGTACTGCATTTGTCTGTATTGATGCTGATACACCATCTATTTGTCCATGAATTCAGTGCATTCATAGCTCTTTGTAGCAATTTGGAGGCCACTGTTGCATACTCCTCTGTGCACCACATTACCAAGTCATCTGCATACATTGCCACTTTGATGCCATGTGGTAGTTCAGTAACTAGGTCATTGATGTAGATCAGAAAAAGTGTTGGAGATAGTACCCCTCCTTGTGGAACGCCCTGGCGCAATAAGACCTTCTTACTCTTAAGACCATCCAGTTGCACTCTGGCTCTCCTGTTATGCAGGTATGCTTTGACCCATTTGTACATCCTGCCATTTACTCCATAATTTCTCAGTTTCTTCAGAAGCCCTTCCTTCCATACCTTATCAAATGCTTTCTTTAGGTCTATCCATGCTGCTAGTACCAGTTTCTTTTCTTGAAACGCATCTTCGATTTCCTGGGAAAGATAGGTTGCTTGATCTTCGGTAGAGTAACACTGTCTAAAGCCTGCTTGTTGTGGGACAAGGAGATTTTCACTTTCCAGGTACCACTGCAGTCTGAGATTGATTATACGTTCCATTGTTTTACACAAACAGCTTGTAAGGCTGATTGGTCTATAGCTGGATGTCATTGAACTATCTTTTCCTGGCTTTAGTAATGGTATCATAATTGCTTCTCTCCATGCCTGTGGCACTCTACCTGTGATCCAGCAAATGTTGTAGATCTGCAGTAGTTTTGCTTTAGCTGCAGTTCCCAAGTTCTTAATCATTTCATTGGACACTCCATCATTGCCTGGTGACTTTTCATTTTTAATTTGGATATTGCCAGCTCTAGCTCTCTTTGTGTAATGGGTGTTTCCATGACTTCATGTGTGGTCTCTTCTTGTCTTGCATTTTGTTGTTTTAGACGGGTCTCTTGTCGTTTTTCTAGGCTAATTTCAATATTATTGTCATTTGCAAAGGAGTCTGCAAAGTAATTTGCTGCATGTTTACCTGTTAGAATGTTTCCATCCTTCTTCAGTGTAATTTTGGTGTTCCTTTCTGTACCCTCATCATTCAGCTGTTTTACAAGCTTCCACACTTTTCTTGTGTCTCGTTCAAGATTCAAGGACTCTGTTTTCTCTTTCCAGCTTCTCCGTCTGGCTTGTAGTTTAGCCTGTTGAAATTTGGCTTTAGCATGCTGGTAGTTGTTGTGGTGTTCTTGGCAAGGGTTATTTTCTGCTTGCTTTCGAGATGTTTCCATGTCATTGTGCAGTTCCTCTAGTTCACTACTCCAGTATGGTTTGTAGTGTTTCCGTGCCCCTCTAGGTATTGTTTCACTGGCAGCTTGTATTATTAGTCTACTGAATTCATCAACTATTTTGTTGATGTCTCTATCTGTATTTATATCTTTAGTCAGTACACTGGTGTAGTGTTGATACATTTTCCAGTCTGCCTTTTTGTAATTCCATCTGGAGAGAGTGCTGCTCTCCCTGATGGCCTCATTTTGCACCACTAAAAAGACTGGTCGGTGGTCGCTGCCTCCAAGTTGTTTCCCAACAATTCGTGTGATATTCCAATCCAGGTCTGGTGAATGGAAAGCAAGGTCTGGTGTAGATGTGGTATGCCATGATCTGGAGTAGAATGTTGGTGGATCTGTTGCCTGGTTTAATAGTATAAGCCCATTGTCATCCTGCAAATTTTCAAGCTCTTCACCTCTCTTGTCCATATGTTCATAGCCCCAGCTCTGTGAGTGGCTGTTAAAGTCTCCACATACAATTATTCTTTCTTTTAATGTAATTGTGTCTAGTGCTAGTGGGCGGTCACTCGGACAGTAGTAGTTAAGTAGATGGAAGTCTGTATTTCCTGTCCTGAGGCGCAGTATTTGATATTCCGCCCCATCCATATACACTTCAATCTGACATGCATTAATGTTGTTCCTTACAAGAGTCAGTATTCCACCCTTTTGTCTATTTATTCTGTCAGATCGGTAGCACTGGTATCCCCTAATCTTCAAGGCTATGTCGTTGTTTAGATGGGTTTCCTGCAAACAGCATATGCTTATTTGTTCTTCATGCAGGATATTTTCTAATTCTATCTTTTTACTGTACCCATCTCTTTTGCTGTTGATGCCTTCAGCATTCCAGTGCATTATTTTTAGTGGTCTTATTTTGGATTGGCCAGTAGCTCTATTCTCTCGCCCCCTGACTCCACAGGGCGGTTGAGAAGGACATCCAGTAATAGAGGTTGGGCCCTTTCGAGGCTGAGGGCCCGGCGCTGCACCTGCCTGAGTGCCCATCACAGGGCGAGTGCCATATCGATTTGCGGTTATAGACATACTTCCATATGCGTTGAGTGCGTGGCATCCTGATTGTTGTGCGCCTTTTGGCTGGTTGCCTCCGACTTCAGCACTTGAACTTGCTAGAGCAGACTGTGGTCTTGCTCGGTTGTAGGAAGGCCTGGCCAGTCTTAGTTTTCAGTCCCTGGTGACTGTTAAGCCCCATCCCCACGACAAGGAGCTGGCCTTGATGAGGTTGTGTTGAATGAGATCGACCGAGCCCAATGAGCGTCGTTTATACTGCTCCAATCTAGTTAAATATTGATGCAGGGCGCGTTGGTACACTCTGGCCTTATCGGCGGGTGCTAAATCATCGCGGAATAGGATACGTTGCATTTCATCATCTAAATCTCGCAAGTTGTCACCGATCGCCTCGGGTGGGCTATAGGACGTGGTAGTAGTCTGTTTAAGACCCTCGAGGAATCGAGGATCCATCAAAATCATTTTTTTGGCCATTGTTACGCACCTAGTACTCCACCGAGAATACTTAATATAGGACGGAGCAAAGCACCTATAAACCCACCGGTTTGTAGAATCTCTCTCCGCCGCTTAAGACTCGGTTTCTTTTTAGTGAGAAGTCTCAACTTGTTCTTGTGTCGACGTAGCTCGCACTTCTGTCGCTGAGTGAGTCTAACATTACCTTTTAATATGTTATGACAACACTCGCACAAAAAGTTAATGAGTTTGGGAGAGGCTGTTTTTAATATGGCGCTTAAACCGCTCGGCGAGGTGGCGCGCATACATTTCAACATTTCACCGTGCCGTCTAAGTGCTTCATCACACATGATTCTCTACTTTGGCACGTAGACGATTTGTCTCTCCCCGGGAATATTTTTGTTCTCACCCTAAGATTATCGGGTGTGTCCTGTCGAAGATCGACCAGCAAATAACCGTGAGGAGTCGCTGTCGCGTCCTTAAAACTATCTTGGAGGTACCCCACCTGACCCGGGTACATTTGTTTACCCAGATTCTTAATTTGACTCCCGTCTCTCGGGTTCTTGAAAAGGACTAAATAGTGCGTATTGAGACTTATGGTTCGATGTTCTTTATTTTTTCCGAATAGATTTTGAACAATGTACATCACACTAATATCTCTGTGATGACTACCTTTGGTGAATAATTTTGTTACCCGCTCGTCCGTCTCAGACATCAAGTCATCGATGACGATCAGTCTTCTCTTCTTACCACCTTCCAATTTATCGACGTCTGGTAGACCCTCGATAAATCTCACTGACCCCATAGTCTCGTATATCGGCTGCCATTCCCCATAACACCATATAACTTCCTCCGGTACGGGGACAGCTAGCTCGTGAAGGTTCTGTACAAACTTTTGCACAAATACCGTTTTCCCACACCCGGTAGGACCGGCTATCAGAGCTGTGAAGGGATGATTCCATCGGGGATCCATCCTCACAAGTGCTACTAACTTTAGTGATTACGCCCCCGACGAAAATAACAACGAGTGATTTTAGGTCAGCGCGCGAGGTTTCCCCCTCTTCAACTAACACCTATTTTTATAAGCCCCAACCTATATAAACACTTCAGGGGGGAGGAGTTTCCTAGTCTCAAGCCGCATTACCTGGGACCGAATTGTTACACGCGTCATATTTCCCCACACATCACCCCCTATTGGGTCAGTTCCAGAGGTCACTGAACATGTCGCAACACGACTGATTACCACGCCTGATAACGTATTGCGTTAGCTGCTATAAATAGACGGTCCTCGACCCGATAAACGGGTATAAAAACCCCCCAGTCGAGCAGTGTACACGCACACACATAACCAACGTCTGTTGCCAGGTGGTTTGTTTTTCTTTGAATATGGAGTCGTGTAGCTTGAATACGCCAATTTCGTTTGATCTCAGTGATCAGCGCATATTTATGTCACGTGGAAATGAGACTGTAGTTCCATTGTCTAAAGATGGCGTTAAGGCAGTCTCGGTTTGTGTTTTTCGTAACAGACCATTGATAAATATAAGGACATATAGCGGTGATAGTTTTTTTAAGTTTCCTACCAGAACTGGGATAACACTATCGAGAGAGGAATTTATCACGTTAGTCGAGATGCGAGAGGAAATTTTAACCGCTTATGCTAACCTCAACTACACGCCGCCTGTTGTTGACCAGATCAGCTACACGCCACCTCTCGTTAACCAGATCAACTACACGCCACCTCTCGTTAATCAGATCAACTACACGCCGCCTGTCGTTAACCACCAAAACTACATACCATCTCTTGTTAACACGAATCTCATCGACTACACGCCCCCCTTTGTTAATCAAGGGAACCTCGCTCTTGTTAATCAGACGACAGATCCGGCACCCAATATGAATGCCGCGGGTGTTTCAGCAGAGTCACCAATTACCTATTCCAGCTTTGATCAAGGTTTTGTCAAAATGGAGGGCGGTTGTGTTTTGAAGGCTAATGAAACTTCCTATGCACCCGTGTTTGATAGACATTTAACAAACAGTACCACCAAAACAGGAGGGAGGAAACCCAGACGCTTAAAATTATCAACAACCGGACAGTAATATATATATGTGTTGAATTTTTGTTGTAATAATAAAGTTGTGAGAAATATAGAACGAATTTTGTTTTGGTTTACCATGAATGTGTGAGAGAGAGAGACAGAGAGACAGAGAGAGAGAATTTCGCTGGTTGATACTTTGTGTGGCTTGATGATAGGCCATGAAGGGTGATGATGAGGGTGGCACATGATGATGATGATGTGTCACTAATAATCGGTTTGATACTTTTTGTGGTATGATGATAGGATATGAAGGGTGATGTTGAGGAACATGATGATAGTGTTGAGGCGCATGATGATGATGATAGTGTTGAGGCACATGATGATGATGATAGTGTTGAGGGTGGCACATGATGATAGGCCATGAAGGGATAGTGTTGAGGCACATGATGATGATGATAGGATATGAAGGGTGATGTTGAGGCACATGATGATAGTGTTGAGGCGCATGATGATGATGATAGTGTTGAGGGTGGCACATGATGATAGGCCATGAAGGGATAGTGTTGAGGCACATGATGATGATGATAGTGTTGAGGGTGGCACATGATGATAGGCCATGAAGGGATAGTGTTGAGGCACATGATGATGATGATGATAGGCCATGAAGGGATAGTGTTGAGGCGCATGATGATGATAGGACAAGAAGGGATGATGATGGTGGTGAGGGTGTGGCTTGATGATGATGGTGTTGAGGGTGGCACATGATGATGATAGGAAGGGGTGATGATGCTGTTGAGGCACATGATGATGTTGGTAGCGATAACACACGACCATTCAAGGTACATCGCCCCAAGTCCCCGCCCGCGTACCCCACGCGAGAGACGACCCCACAAGTTTTAGAACCACTGACCCCTTTTAGAACCGCTGTCCGATAACCGGCGAGCTAGCGACGCACCGATCACCGCCACGCACACACCACGACGCGCCGATCACGCACCAACGCACACCACGACCTGCCGTCACGCACCAACGCACACCACGAGATAAGCCGATTACCGATCACGACCACCGAGATAATAAGCCGATTATCGGACTTTGGCACGGGTTTTGGTGCATGTTTCGTGCAAAGTCGGTGCCAAATCTATTGTCTTTCGGTGCATGTTATTCCACTTTTAGGTTGGGTTCACAGCCACTACTACTACTTAGGATAGGATAGGATAGGACAGGACAGGACAGGACAGGACAGGACAGGATAGGATAGGATAGGATAGGATAGGTTAGGATAGGTTAGGATAGGATAGGACAAGACAGGACAGGATAGGATAGGTTAGGATAGGATAGGATAGGATAGGATAGGATAGGATAGGATAGGTTAGGATAGCTGGATGATCTTTTACTGAACAGCTTCTTAGATTATTAGATTGACAGATTCGCCCTCAGAATGAACCGGATGCACCTGGCCTCATCTTCTTTCTTTTGCATCTTTGTCTTCTTATTTTACTTGTCATCATTTCCTCGAATGCTGTTATGTCATTTTAAAAATTATACTTTTGTTCTCCGTGTGCAATGATCTGAGACAAGATTTTCCCAGTTCCTTAGGCTCTCTTGGAGAATTCTTTCACGGAAACCTTGCAGACATCCTCAACAGTGATCTACCCTTTGGCCTCTTTCCGTCTCTAATTTCCTTCAGTAAAAAATGTGAAACTAAATAAATTGAATTTCCTCTTCGTCTTCGATCGTTTTCGGTTTCAAACTTCCACATTATCAAAGATTATGAAATTATGAGGGAAGTAAAGGATCATCCTAGCACAACCAAACAGGTTGGAACGAAGGACGAGGCTAGACCGAGTTCTGCTTCATTGACTTCTGCACCGTGGAGTGATGGGATTGCAGCACATGTTCAACTGTCATGGAGCAGGTGTCACGTGTGCCAGTATATGTTTCTTTAAACTCTGTGTTTGTTGTTTTGGTAGCTTCCCAGTTAAATGTGTCTCGTAGACAGTCAGGATGGTTATGCCATCTTCTCACATGTTGTTCCTGGTGTTAGATATTCATCCATTCACTCATTCATTCATTCATTCATTCATTTTCCTGTCGGGCCGGAGACGGATTATAACGCGGAAGTTATAGTTCTCATTGACGATTTACAGTTAGTTCTTGGTTGTTTCTTAGTCCCATGGTTAAGTATTTCCTAGTAATTGATCTGTGTATGTCTCTCTCTCTCTCTCTCTCTCTCTCTCTCTCTCTGCAATCAAGATTCAATCAAAGTAGGATTCCAGACTCTCTCATGAAGTCAGCTGTCTGTTTAAGTGAATCGATAGCCCCATATAGTTTTTCTTCCAGGGAGGTGGGTGTGGACCACATTGCTCTTCTCAGGTCTGTGTACTGGGGGCAATCCTGTAGAACATGTTTTGTAGTCATATTGTCCAGTGTACAGTGGCATAGGCTGGTTGTACCTATTTTGAATTTGGTGAACATGTGATTTCTCATTCTATTGTGGCCAGTGCGTAGGCGAAGTCTGATAACTTGATCCCTCCTTGATAGTTGGTGGTATCCGTCCCTCTCGTTATGCTTTGGGTGTTCTCGTTTCCATTTCTCATGGTACTGACCTTTGAGGATGGATTTGGCTTCATCATAACTGAGCGGATGGTTCTCTTGTGGTAATCTCCCTCTCTCTTTAGCTAATTTGTCTGCGCGTTTGTTCCCGTGTATATTACAGTGTGATGGTATCCACTGAATGGCTACTCTCTGGAAGTTATTGCATAGTTGGTCCAGAGTTGTTCTCAAGTCATCTAGTTCATTGTTTTGGGGGCTTTTTGGAGCTGATAGTACTGACAGTGCATCAGTCAGAATCACCAATTTATTGTGCATGTAATTTTTGTGTTGAGTAGCCGGTGTTGCAGCATCTCTGATGGCCTCAGCTTCTGCTTTAAAGTTGTTTGAGAATTTTCCAGTAGCTATTGACTTGGTGATCTCGTCCTGATTGTTCAGCGTCAAGAACACACCTACCCCTCCATTTCTGGTGGCATTTGTGGCAGAGCCATCTGTATATATGTGGGACCAAGAGTCCTGTGGGTAGGTATCGTGTATGTGTTTTTCTGCTACGTGTTTTCTTTATGTGTCTGATTGGGTGCCTTTTTTCATGATTCCTGTTATATTTTCCTTAAGTTCTGGTATTTTATGTTTTCCATGAGGAGACATATCAGATGAGCCCAAGGGTTTCGATATTGTTTGGGAAAGTACTTGGTCTCCAGTAGTTGTTAGTTCATTGGCAATTGCAGCGAAGTTGCTCCTCTTTAGTCGTACAATTCCGGAACCAGTTATTCTTTGGTGCATGGGGTGGCTAAGGAGCCTTCTATATTTCTCCGCTTGTTGCAATACTTTAGTGACCCGTCTGTCATCTAAGGGTTGTAAACCTGTTACTGTTTCTAGAGTTTTGATAGGTGTAGATTGCATAGCACCAGTGATGATACGGGCAGCTTGGTTCTGTGTTCTGTTAATTTTGCTAATGTGTGATTTGGAAGCCATAGCCCAGGCTGTGACTCCATACTCTAGAACTGGTCTGACTCTTCCTACGTATAGTCTTTTCAAAATATTGCTGTCTACCCCACCCCCAGTCCGTTCATGTTACTTTCTTCATAATATTTGTTCGTTTTCTGGCTTTTTTCCTTGCTCTGTTTATCTGATTTTTCCAAGTCATTCTGTGATTCATGGTGACGCCAAGCTATGTTGGGTTTTGGTTTACAGAGAGTGTATGATCTTTTATCTTCAAGTTTACAGAGAGTGTATGATCTTTTATCTTCAAGTTTACAGAGAGTGTATGATCTTTTATCTTCAAGTTTACAGAGAGTGTATGATCTTTTATCTTCAAGTTTACAGAGAGTGTATGATCTTTTATCTTCAAGTTTACATCTGTTCTGTGTATAGACTCTTTGGTTACCTTGTTTTCT
Organism: Megaustenia siamemsis; assembly: GCA_032433765.1. Classification (NCBI taxonomy): domain Eukaryota; kingdom Metazoa; phylum Mollusca; class Gastropoda; order Stylommatophora; family Ariophantidae; genus Megaustenia; species Megaustenia siamemsis. The sequence goes on from JAVIAB010000001.1 coordinate 9,959,102, forward strand.
TGTACAAGATGGTTTCCACATGAATGCCTGATGGGGAAGTCTTTCTTCATTCAGTCTCAGCACATGACCGATGTATTTACAACGCCTTCTTCTTAAAATGCTCGACCCATATTCTTGTTTAGTTTCGTCTCTTAACTGTTCGTTTCAAATGTATTCTTTCCACCTTATGTTTTAAAACAAATATTTATCGATATCTACACCATCATCATCCTCATCATCATCATCATCATCATCATCATCATCATCATCAACTACCATTCCTGCCAAGCGTAGGTGATCATGTCTCTCCATAACTTTCGATCTCGATAGCTATTTATCATTTCTACTATTGACCTTCTTCCAAGCCATTCTCTTAAGATTCCTCTTACCTTCTCTCTTTGCTTTCCTCAATCTCTTCGTCCCTCAGTTTGTCCAGTTGTTGCAATATATTCCTGATGTTTCCTTCTCATTACATGGCGAAAAAATGAAGATCGTTTCTTCCTATGATTGGAAAATAGCACTCTTTTTGCTTTGGCCTGTTTCAGAATGTTTTCATTGCTCCTTTTAGTTGTCCATGGTATTCTCAACATTCTTCTGTAAAACCATATTTTTACAGCCTCCAGTGATTCTCTTGCCTGTTGTTCTAATGTCCATGATTCACATCCATATGTTAAGACTAGCTCTACATAATATTTAAGAACTCTTTTTCTTTTTTCTATTGTCAAAAAATGGATTGTATAGTATCTTCCTCATTTTTTGGAAAGCTGTTTCTGCAAGAGCCATTCTGCATCTCACCTCTGTTGTACATCTACCATCTGAGGTTAAGATTGTTTCCATATATTTAAATTTATTTACCTGTTTTAATATTGTTCCACTTGTCTTTATTGTGCATTGCAGTGAAATCTCCCCCCCCCCTTTCTTTTTTGCTGCTACCATTTCTTCTGACTTTTAGCTATTGAGGCTGAGTCCTATATTTTTGCTTTCTTTCACTATAATGTCTAACATTTCTTGTAACTCGTTTTCACTATTAGCGATTAAGAATACATAAATAACTTTAAATACGAATCTTACGTTTTGTGCCACATGTTGAAACCACTTCCATAAAATGTTGAGTTTAAGAATAAGAAGAATGTACCAGGCCCAGGACATATGTAATTGCAGCTAACATTCCTAGATTATAATTAAAATGCCACTTTGAGATGAAAGCAAGCAGCCGTATAATAATATGATAGTGTCTTTAGAAATTAATAAAGTATTTTATCATCATCATCATCGTCGTTGTTATCATCGTTGTCATCGTCATCAACGTATTTGTTCTTGCTCAGGAAGGTAATCAACTTTGTCCTCAACTTTCCGTATCTACAATCATCTTTGTCCTCAACTTACCATATCTACAATCATCTTTGTCCTCAACTTTCCGTATCTACAATCATCTTTGTCCTCAACTTTCCGTATCTACAATCATCTTTGTCCTCAACTTTCCGTATCTAAATCAACTTTGTCCTCAACTTTCCGTATCTACAATCATCTTTGTCCTCAACTGTCCGTATCTACAATCATTTTGTCCTCAACTCTCCGTATCTACAATCATCTTTGTCCACAACTTTCCGTATCTACAATCATCTTTGTCCTCAACTTTCCGTATCTACAATCATCCTTCTCCACAACTTTCCGTATCTACAATCATCTTTTTCCACAACTTTCCGTTTCTACAATCATCTTTGTCCTCAACTATCCGTATCTACACTCATCCTTCTCCACAACTTTCCGTATCTACAATCATCTTTTTCCACAACTTTCCGTATCTACAATAATCTTTTTCCACAACTTTCCGTATCTACAATCATCTTTTCCACAACTTTCCGTATATGCAATCATCCTTCTCCACAACTTTCCGTATCTACAATCATCTTTTTCCACAACTTTCCGTATCTACAATCATCTTTTTCCACAACTTTCCGTATCTACAATAATCTTTTTCCACAACTTTCCGTATCTACAATAATCTTTTTCCACAACTTTCCGTATCTACAATAATCTTTTTCCACAACTTTCCGTATCTACAATAATCTTTTTCCACAACTTTCCGTATCTACAATAATCTTTTTCCACAACTTTCCGTATCTACAATAATCTTTTTCCACAACTTTCCGTATCTACAATCATCTTTTTCCACAACTTTCCGTATCTACAATCATCGTTCTTTTCTGTTTTTACCCCCAATAAAACCACTCTCCTTATCTCTCCTGTAGCGTATCTCCCCTGTTTCCCTCTACCTTTTCTCCCTCCACTGTTTCCTGTTGACATACCCCAGCTGTTCCCTTCTCATAACACACCCAACAAATATTATGATTATTACTTCCGGTTACTCAGAAAAAAAAAACCATGTCGGGGAACTCCCTCACTTTTATTTTTGTTCAGGGCTTAGCCGGAATATGGATTGGAGTGTTAATTTAAGGAAAATTATAACAATCCAATAACACGATTTATAGTGCTTGTTATAAAACAATAACATATATTGTTATTAGATTATGAGAATTATAACAATAATGAACATGAAAAAATATTAATTCTATATCAAGTTTATAATGACGAAAAATAGAGAATTGAGATTTCTCAAATTATGGCTACATTATTGAAGAATTTAAATTGTCTTCACTTTTTAAATGTTCCCCCTCCCCCGGGATAAAAAAAATACCCCCCCCCCTCCTTTTCCACCCCCGGAAATATGTTTTCTGAAATAAAGTGTCTTTACCTGTTCATAGTATTCTTAACATTCTTCTGTAAAGCTAGATATTTGTGGCCTGTATTAATTTTGTTACGTGTTGTCTCATTGTCAGAGCTCACATCCACAGTCACCTCTCTTTATAATTTCTGTTTATAACAAAATTCGCTGCATCTCTTTCTCGCTTTTATGATTTTTTAATTATTTTGTTCTTTTTTTGAATACAGCTTTTACCTGAGCTATTTTGCTCCCTATCTCAGTTGTACATCGACCATCTGAAGTTAACATCGTTCACATGTATTTGAATTCATTGACCTGTTCTTATACTGTTCCAGTGACTTTAATTGCACATTTTGGAGAGGTCTTTTTCTTTGTTCTAGCTATTACTTCTGTCCTTTTTGCTGGAGACAAATAAAAATCATCATCACCAAGTACCGTGCCTACTGGCGTAGGTGATCATGTCTCTCCACAATTTTCGATCTCGGCAGCTATTTATCATTTCTGTTGTTGACCTTCTGTCAAGCCATTCTCTTAAGCTGGCTGTTATTTTTTCTCTTTGCTTCCCTCTATCTCTTCGTCCCTCAATTTTTCCAGTTGGTACAATATATTCCAGTTGTTCTGTTCTCATTCCATAGTAAAAAAATTATGATTGTCTCTTCCTAATATTGGAAATTAGTTCTCTTTTTGCTTTGACCTCTTTCAGAACGTTTTCATTACTCTTCTTAGCTGTCCATGGTACTCTCAACATTCTTCTGTAAAACCACATTTCTACAGACTCCAGTGATTTTCTTGTCTGTTGTCCTATTGTCCATGATTCGCATCCATATGATAAAAAATAAAAATAAATGAATATTATTCTAGAGGGAAACTTCCGAGACGATAATTCAGGGAATTATAGGAAGAAGAGGTATGTATTACAGCACTCAGAAAAAAATGACAAATAAACAACAACAGAAAAAAACAAAGAACAATATATGGTCCGAAGCAGGATCGAACCCGTACTCCATGGCACTGCGCCTTGTCACGAGAAGCCGAACGCTTTGGAACACTGCCACTCAGCTAACTAAAAAAAATAGCTATTGTGGACAATGTCTTACGCGAAAGCGTTCTCATGACTATAGCATAGGGTTACGATCACAGCTCGGCAATAAATTGTATTTCTGTACTTTCCTATTAAGGCAAGTATCTCCCAGTAGGGCTAAATACCTGTGTTGCAGACAAACATTTATAGGACGAAACTTCACGAATAGTAGTTTCCAGTGGTTTTATACTATCTATCTATTGACCTTTCGAGCCGTAACCGGCCCATAGGGCGTAGACCAAGATACACCTTCTCCTATATGAATTTTTGTTCTAGCAGTTTTCTTTTAAAGATATTTTATCAAATCTCGCCATCTGTCTCTGTTCTGTGCAAGCAGTTCTATCTCATTGAGGGAGCCGATTCCTGCTGCTCTTGCCTCTCTCATCAATGTTCTTCTCAGTGTCTCCCTGGGTCTTCCTCTTTTTCTTTTACCTGTTGTTTCCCATATGAGGGCTTGCTTTGCTATTCGATTATTATCTCTTCTCATCACATGTCCAACGTATGACCATCGTCTTTTCTTTATTACTGAAGATATTAGTGGTTGATTGGCGATTTCTCTAATTTCCTCGTTTGTTTTGAATTCGTTCCATTCTATACCAAGTATTTTCCTTAGACATTTATTTTCGAATGCGTTCAACTTTGTTTCTATATCTCTTGTTGTTTTCCAGCTTTCACACGCATACGTAAGGGTTGATAGTACATTTGATTTAAATAGCCTAAGTTTTGTGTTTGTGCTAATGAGTTTTGATTTCCACAACTTTTCAAGGCTTCTGAAAGACATTGCTGCTTTAGCCAGTCTGATTCTAATTTCTTTGCTCGTATCCCCTTCTCGATCAATGTGACTTCCAAGATAGATGAAGTGATCGATCTCTTCTACTGGTTTGTTTTCCATGTATATTTTGTCACTTGTTGGAATTAAACTTTTCATGACTTTAGTCTTTTCATGATTGACCTCAAGCCCAATTTTGCTGGCTATTGATGATAGTTCATTTGTGTTTTCCTGCATCGTTTTTATCTGATTGCTGATGAGAACTATGTCATCAGCAAAGTCCAGGTCCTCCAAATGGTCTCCTTGTATCCATTCGATGCCTTTATTACCAGTGCAGCATTTCTTCATTATGAAGTCCATAACAATTCCAAATAACAAGGGCGATAAAATACATCCTTGTTTAACCCCAGTTTCTATTGGGAAACATTCGCTCAGTCCTTCCTCTGTTCGAACTGCACATGTGTAACCATCATACATGTCTTTGATAATATTTATGATTTTTGATGGTAAGCCATATTGCTTCAGAATTTTCCACAAAGAATCTCTATGAATACTATCAAATGCTTTTTTGAAGTCGATGAAGTTAAGTACAAAAGGTTTTTGCTTTTCAATGTGTTCCTCCAATATAAGTCGTAGAGTGAAAATGTGGTCAAGACAGCTTCTCCCTTTTCTAAACCCAGCCTGTTCTTCACGCATTACTGTATCTATTGAATCCTTTATTCTATTTAGGATGATTTTACAGAATAATTTTGAGGCAACTGACAAAAGTGTCACGCCTCTCCAATTGTTACAATCTCTAAGATTGCCCTTTTTTGGGATCTTAACAATGATTCCTTTTTTCCATTTATGAGGCGTCTTCTCTGTTTTCCAAATGATGTTGAACATTTTTTGGAGATGTATTAAATTATGGCTATCAATTGCCTTGAGGATCTCAGCTGTTAACTTATCCTCTCCAGCAGCCTTGTTATTGGTCATTAGCTTTAAGGTGGTTTCTATTTCACTCAAGGTGAAGTCATCTAAATTTACATCTAATTCTGCTGCTGGTGTTTCAGCTTCAAAATCTATTAAACTGTGAGGTAGTGGACGGTTAAGAATTTCTTTGAAGTGTTCCGCCCAACGGGCTTTTATGTCTGCGCTTGTTGTTAGCATTAATCCAGATTTGTCTAGAATTGGTGTTCCACTGGATGTATAGGTGTTTGTCAGCATCTTTTGTACAGTATAAAGAGTTCTGCTGTCTCCTGTAATTGCAGCTGTCTCTGCTTTCTCTGCCAAGTTGTCTATATAAGCTCTTGTATCTCTTCTTGCCGAACTTTTCACTTTGTTGTCTAATTCTTTGTATGTTGCTTTTGCCAGAACCTTTCCAAGATCTGTCTTTACATTAGTCATGGCTCTCTTCGCTTCTCTTCTTTCTTTGATGTATTTCCATGTGGTGTCTGAGATCCAAGCTCGTTTTTCCATTTTCTTCAGTCCAGCACTTGCTTCTGCTGCTGTCATTAGTATTTTGCTCTGTGAGTCCCACATTTCATTGATATCTAAGTCTATTTCACCAAGTGCTGAATAACAATTACTTAGCTCTATGTTAAACTTTTCCTTTATTGCTTCATCTTTCAGTTTATGACTATCAATTTTATGTGTAATTGACCTCTTCTGTTGGTTTCTAAATTTTAATCTTATTTTCCCAATGCACAGGTTGTGGTCACTATTAACATCAGCACCTCTGTATGCTCTTACATCTATTAATGATGATCTGAATTGTTGTTTAATACATAGGTGGTCAATTTGATTTGATGTTCTATAAATTGTTGAGGTTTTATACTGGAGACAAATAATAATAAATGAATATTATTCTAGAGAGAAACTTCCGAGGCGATAATTCAGGGAATCATAGGAGGAAGAGGTATGTACTACAGCACTCAGAAACTCTTTTTTCATTTTGTCCTTTTTGCTATTGAGGTTCTGGCTTTTATTTTCCTTCACTTGTATGTTCATTATTTTCAGTAACTCACTTTCTCTCTCAGAGATTGCGGCCCCTTGTCATTAACATACCTCAGGTTGTTGTAATCGCGACCGGTAAATCATTCACTCAAATATGGTTATGGTTACACTCATTTAAACTCAAGAAACCATAACTAGATCTGTCAGACAGTGGAAGACGCTTGAAGGATGGAAAATGGGGACAAAGACTGGAGGCGGAGAAAAATATGTAAGATTGTCGACCAAGGAGCAGACATTGAATACTCAGTGATGACTAGCCATCAAATGAATTAGAAAACATGATTGTGTTGTTGTTCTCACAGACACTATAAACATAAGTGTCAGCTATTGAGCACGATGTATGATCTCAGGCTAGGATATGGAGTTAACAGACTTCAAGCATACAGGAGAAATGAAACAAAGAAATGGAAACAAAGAAATGGAAACAAATAAATGGAAACAAAGAAATGGAAACAAAGAAATGGAAACAAAGAAATGGAAACAATTGTGTTGTTAAAGCTTTACGTAATGGACAACACAAATTTGGACGACATTTCGGCTCCATAGGTCTACAGCAGGAACAAACAAGCAACACACTCCCAGATCATCATCATCATCATCATCATCATCGTCATCATCATCATCATCATCGAGTGCCATCTCCACAAAGAAGGTTTGCTACCATGGAACGCTATTCTGCTCTGTCTCTTGCTTTGATGATGCAGGTTGTCATATGCTAGTTTGTCCATCTTTTGATGTTACTCGTCCATGTTAGTCTTGGTCTGCCTCTGCCTCTTTTACCTTGTATTTTCCCCTCCAGGATTACTTTTAGTAGGCTGTTGTGTCTTTTAACATGACCCAAAAATCGCATTTGTCTTGTTTGAATTGTGTTTAGTAGTTTTGTCTTTTCATTTTTAGTTGTTTTAAGACTTCATCGTTTGTTTTCTTTTCCTTCCATCCAATTCTACCTATTCTTCTGTATATTCACATTTCAAAGGCTTCAATTCTCTGTTCTGTTTACTCACAGATATGAAAGTAAATAAAACTAGTCCTGCACAGATAACTAATAATGAGGCATACAAAAAGCTCAAGTTTCGATTATTTTGTTTCGGATGTTTCATTATTAGTTAGCTATGTAGGACAAGTTTTATTTACTTACATATCTTTGTGTGTGTTATTTGTCTGTTCCTGTTGAATGTCTATTGAGCTGAAACGGCGTTTAAATTTGTGTCGTCCATCAATTACGTAAAGCTTTAACCATACAATGTTTTTTCTATTTTTTCATTTCTCCTTCACAATCAGATTTATTGCAGCTTCGCATTTTGATGCATTTATTTGCCTTGATTCCTTAATGCATACATTAGACGACTTCATTTATGGGTGTTGTGCATGACACGTGATGGTGATGAGTTCGTGAAAATAAGGTTACCAGGTGTTATGCCTACCTGGTCGACTTCTGATTCAAAAAAAAAAAAAAAAAACAATAAAAAAACTATTTTACCCGGTCATTGATCTGACATTGGAAAAATAATCATGAACACTGAGTCTGGAACTTATAATCCTTTAGTGTGACTTGTCACCTGTTACAACCTTTGATCCGTGATCTGTCATGCGTGGATGGGTCTACTGGTATGATGAAGTCTTGTTTTGCAGGAACGGAAATAGAAATATGGTGTAAAAATACAACCCGCGCATGGGCTCTCGAAGAAGGTAAGTGCGGTACAGGTGAAGGGAAGTTGAGGTACTATAACAACCACGAGGCACAGGTGAGTTGAACATTTGTTTGTGACATCAGACCGGAAGTAAACAACGTGGGCGCTTTCAGGAATGAAGATTTGAATTATGGGTGTTTCTATTTATAAACAAATGATATAAAGTGCATTAAAAAAAAAAAAGACAAACCGGTATGGCGTAATGCTGTCCTAAGGATCAGGAAGTACTTCGGTTTACCACATTCACTGAGACCGTGTTAACCTGATCTCATTCCCGTAAGATTGGGTAAGCATAATCCCATATAATTGTATGTTTTTATAGCATTACTGTTATAATATGGGGCACTTGTATGTGATTCGTTCCCTCTTACATTACACAGGTGGTACTGCAGCTCTGTGTGGTTATGTATTTATACGTAGCCTGATACTTCTTCACAGGTATGGCGTGTCTAGACCTAGAAGAGCGAGCCATTAAATTGAGACCCCGATTTCTAAGGTAAAAGAACCGTTAGTAGTTGGAAATTGGTAAACGGCGTTGTCTTTTGGTGCCCGGGGTCAGGTTTCAGAACCAAGAACAGTGTTCCTACAATACTTCCAATTGTTTGAGAATCAAACCGTTCGACATTTGAGGGCTCACCCATCTTCTCCGATGATTTACCGCAATGACAAAAAGATACATTAAATTGCTTTTGATATTCAGTGTCAAAGAGTAACCTCCATAATTCATCATCACCATCATTATCATCATCATCACCATCATCATCATTATCACCATCAACATAATTATCGTCATCGTCATCATCATCACCACCACCATCATCATCATCATCACCACCATCATCATCATTATCACCATCATCATCATCATCATAATCAACATCATCATCATCATCATCACCATCATCATCATCACCAGCATTATCATCATCATCATCATCATCATCACCATCATCACCATCATCATCATCATCATCATCATCATTATCATCATCATCACCATCATCATCATCATCATCATCATCATCAAGAATGGAGCCTGCTGGCGTAGGTGATCATGCCTCTCCACAACTCTCGATCTCGACAGTTATATATCATTTTTGCTGTTGACCTGCCAAGCCATTCTCTTAAATTTAACTTTACCAGTTGTCACAATCTATTCCAGCTGTTCCCGTCTCACTGCATGGCCAAAAAAGATGACTGTTTCTTCCTAATATTGTAAATTAGCTCTCTTTTTGCCTTGGCCTCTTATATACCGTTTTCATTACTCCTTTTAGCAGTCCGTGGTAATCTCAACATTATTCTGTAAAATTACAATTCTACATCTTCCAGTGATTTTCTTGTCTGTTGTCCTATTGTCCATGATTCACATCCATATGTTTAAGACTTGTTCTACATAACATTTAAGAACTCGTTTTCTTGTTTCTCTTCTTGTTTTTCTTGTCAAAAATGGATTGAATGGTACCTTCCTTATTTTTTTTTAAAAAGCTGTTTTTGCCTGAGCTATTGTGCATCTCACCTCTGTACAACATTCCGATTAATTCGGATAGAAGTATAGAGTGCCGTTGTCAATCATTCAAAGTAAACGTAAAAGCGCCGATACATAACATAAAAAATAGCATCTTGAGCGGAAGGATAAAAACGTAGAAAGTCGAAAGTGGCACCACTTCCGTTATCAGTTTAGTTTCTGTTTTTAGTTTGTCGCTTTCAACTTTAATTACCCGTGCACGTACAAGCATTTGTTTATTATGGTCTTGACCAAACACGTGCGGGAACTAACATGTGATTGGTGCGGTGGATGCCTACATCTACTTTGATGTTTAGTAGCAGCTGCCTGATTGGTTAAAAATTAATACTTCAGGAATGGCTTAGCAACACTTAGCGTCTTTAGTGACTTTAATTGTTGGGAAGCGCATTTGTTGCTTATTTAATTGCTTCTTGGATGAGTCCATGAGGTGTGAATTTACATCATCAAAGAGTTACGTGAAAATAATCGACGAGTTCTGTGGTAAATGATTTTCTACATGAAGTGCAGAAAAGAAGACGTAATATTGAGATTGATAGTTGTTTCAATAGACACACTGTAAGTGACGATTGAATGCTCAATTAGATGCATACATAGAGAAATACATATATATGTATATGACTGTATTCACCATCATAAATAATTCACGCTTGATAATTTTATGTTCAAGAGCAACATGCACATACACTCAACGCTTTCGACATATGCAAAATTACTCAGCATGGAATATCTAATACAACAAACACTTACATTGGAATGTCTAATACAACAAACACTCACATTAGAATGTCTAATACAACAAACATTCATATTGGAATGTCTAATACAACAAACACTCACATTGGAATGTCTAATACAAAAAAACACTCAACTTACTTGGGATATCTAATAAAACAAACACTCACCTTGGAATATCTAATACAACACACAACATGGAATGTCTAATACAACAAACACTCATATTGGAATATCTAATACAACACACAACATGGAATATCTAATACAACAAACACTCAACTTGGAATATCTAATACAACACACAACATGGAATGTCTAATACAACAAACACTCACCTTGGAATATCTAATACAACACACAACATGGAATATCTAATACAACAAACACTCAACTTGGAATATCTAATACAAAAAACACTCAACTTACTTGGAATATCTAATAAAACAAACACTCAACTTGGAATATCTAAAGCAACACTCAACATGAGATATCTAATACAACACACAACATGGAATATATAATACAACACACACTCAACTTAGAATATATAATATATCATTCAACATGCAATATCTAATACAACACACACTCACCGTGGATTATCTAATACAACACACACTCAACATGGAATATCTAATACAACACACACTCAACATGCAATATCCAATATAACACACACTCATCGTTGATTATCTAACACAACACACACTCAACATGGAATATCTAATACAACACACACTCAACATGCAATATCCAATATAACACACACTCATCATAATCAAGTACCACACCGACTGTCGTCCGTATCAATGTCTCACCACAATATGTTATCACTACAGCTGTTTATCACGTCTATTAACTTCCTACCAAACCTTTTCCTCTCTTGTTCCCTTCTCCCTCCGTTACCCTCTATCATTTCCTTCCTCAACATTTTTTAGCCAACCCAACATATTCCAACGGTTTCCATCTCACTCTGACAGATGGTGTTTTATTGTTTCCTGATATAAGCAATAAACTTCCTTTTTATGTTGGCCTCCTTCAAAATGTCTTCATTATTCTCTTTCACTGTCCATTCATTCATTCATTCATTCATGAATTCATTCATTCATTCACTCATTCATTCATTCATTCATTCATTCGTTCATTCGTTCGTTCATTCGTTCGTTTGTTCATGAATTCGTTCGTTCGTTCATTCGTTCGTTCGTTCATTCATTCATTCGTTCATTCAATCATTCGTTCGTTCAATCATGCATTCATTCGTTCGTTCATGCATTCATTTGTTCGTTCGTTCATTTATTCATTCGTTCATTCATTCATGTGCATTTATAGAAGAATAGGTACAATTGGATGGAAAGAAAAGAAAACAAACGATGAAGTTTTAAAACAACTAAAAATGAAAACAACTGAAAATAAAAAGAGAACTACTAAACACAATTAGAACAAGACAAATGAAATTTTTGGGGCATGTTAAAAGACACAACAGCCAAATGAAAGTAATATTGGAAGGGAAAATACAAGGTAAAAGAGGCAGAGGCAGACCAAGACTAACATGAACGAGTAACATCAAAAGATGGACAAGTCAGCCTATGACAATCTGCACCATCAAAGAAACAGACAGAGCGGAATGGCGCTCCATGGTAGCCAATCTTCGATGCGGAGACATCACTTGATGATGATGATTCATTCATTCATTTTTTTTCATTTTCCTCTCGGGCCAAAGACAGCAGATAAGACAGCAGTCAAGGTTGTCCACAACTGACAATCCTGTTGCTAGTTCTTGCTTGTTTACTAGTCCCATAATTGAGCCTTCTCTAGTAATTTTTCTGCGCAGCGTTTCTCCACAACTTCCTTATTTTCTTTTACATAGTTTACTGTCCATTATATATTCTTAACTCTCTCTGTACGTTTCGACGCACTGTGCGCCATGCCGATTTCGGCCACACACTTTTCGCCGTACAGTGCGTCTCTCTCAATTTGATTAGAGTGAACCGTCGTCAAACCATATTTTTTTACGTTTTATATCATCCTGGTATTAGTGAAATGTAATACCTTGTTCTATTATTTAATACTTCATATGTAATATGATATATATTAGATACATATAATGAATATAAAAGAAATATAGATTGATTCTTAAAAGCATCAAAAATGTTGTCTCTAAAATGTCTTCCGTTGCATTTTTAAAAAAGCTTCCGTGTGCCTCATTTCGGTGCAGATGGCACAAAACTTCGCCAACCATGAGGCCAAGTTACTCCTTCAGATGATAGCGATGAGAGATAAGATGGGCACAGCCAGAAATGAGAAACTTTGTGGGCATATAAGAAGACTTATCAACCAACACAGAACTGGAGTCGTCAGTCGCTGGACACTGCGTGGTGAGAATTGGATCTAAGCATCTATGGTCATGTTCGGAGTACAACGATGATGACCCACAAAAAACCCGAATGCACACAGGCACATCATTAAACATAGAATACATGCTCCCAACATCCAACACACAGTAAACATACAACACTACACTTTAATTCTGTAAGTTAAAATGCTGCCAACACTCAACACACAGTAAACATACAACACTACACTTTAATTCTGTAAGTTAAAATGCTGCCAACACTCAACACACAGTAAACATACAACACTACACTTTAATTCTGTAAGTTAAAATGCTGCCAACACTCAACACACAGTAAACATACAACACTACACTTTAATTCTGTAAGTTAAAATGCTGCCAACACTCAACACACAGTAAACATACAACACTACACTTTAATTCTGTAAGTTAAAATGCTGCCAACACTCAACACACAGTAAACATACAACACTACACTTTAATTCTGTAAGTTAAAATGCTGCCAACACTCAACACACAGTAAACATACAACATCCCATACAGTCAACATTCCTTGGACTATCTCAGAAACATTCTTCAAGAATTAAACATCTCTTCTGCTTCCTCCTGCGTCGGCGTAAACCACACTATCATTTTCTCTTTGTGGGCATCGAGAGATAGAAGCCGTTGTTGATAGAAGCCCTGAAGTACCAGATATGGTGACCTTATGGATGTGTTGACCTTTGACACTTCGAGGAAGATACAATTATGTTTATTATAAACAAATATATAAATAACAGCGACATGGAAATCAAAGAAAAACAATAACTTGGAACCAGCTCAGAATATTGGTTTAAGAAACAACCCCGCCAGGCAAAAAGAAAGGTTAACTCAAGGGGAGGCAATTACAACTGCAGATGTCTTGTAGGTTATAACAGTGGTCATCAAACTGTGCTTCACGGAGCACAGGTGCCCAACAAGTACCAGCCAGGGGCTCCGCGGAGCACAGGTGCCCAACAAGTACCAGCTAGGGGCTCCGCGGAGCACAGGTGCACAACAAGCGCCAGCTAGGGGCTCCGCGGAGCACAGGTGCACAACAAGTACCAGCGCCAGCTAGGGGCTCCTGTACTACAATGTTAAGCTAATATTATTTCTCTATGTCGCTCGAGATATCTCTTTTCCTCTTTTCATTGGAGCTTTGTGAAACAAGAATACCCAGAAGTAGACAAGAAGGTCCTACGAGTTTTCATTTCTTTAGCGACTACCAGCTTATGTGAGATCGAGTTTTCAGCATTGACAGCCATCAAAACCAAACACAGATCACATGTGGACACAGAGAGAGATTTGAAGACCTTATGAGGATGAAACAAACTCATTCTTTCCATTAACTTTGTTATCATCATCATGTGCCATACCGGTTGGCGTAGGCGATCATGTCCCTCCACAATCTTCTATCTACAGTGCATCGTATCAGTTCTGTTGTTGACTGTTTTCCATGCCATGACACCAAGCTATTCAGTATTTTCTCTCTTTGTCGCCCGCGATCTCTTTTTCCTTTTATTTTGCCAGTTGTAACCAAGTATTTCAACTTTCCTCTTCTCATGATGTGCCCGAAAAATGTTGATTGCTTCTTTCTGAAGTTTTTTAAGAGCTCCCCTTTTGTGTTGGCCTCTTTGAGAACTTCCTCATTGGTCTTTTTAGCTGTCCAGGGAACTTTCAACATTCTTCTGAGAAATCCCATCTCTGTGGCCTTTAATCGTCTTTTCATTTGATTGTCTACTGTCCTTGATTCGCTTCCATAGGTCAGAATTGGTTCTATATAGCACCGATTAACTCTCTTTCTAATTTCTATTGACATAGATTTGTTGCATAAGATATTTTAAATTTGTTATAGGATACAAATATAACAAAGTGAGTTGATTCAGTTATTTTTAAAATTTCAATGACAAAAGTGGCACTGGGTCTATTTAATTTATACCCAAAACGTTAGTTTATATACCTCCGGAGTCAATATAACATGTTAAATATGCCGTTAAAATGATATTACTGATATAAGGTGATTTGTGGTTAAGAGTTAGGGCTGAGTTGAATGAACACAATTTAGACGACCGCTGGATTAAACAATGCATGTATTTGTCTCCCATTTTTTATTCTTCATCTTACCTTCCTCTTTTGCCGTTCAGCGTCGAGGGAAGATATAATTTGTGGTCCTCTGTTCTTCTGTTCGCCTCTGCTGCTGTTATGATTAGTCGAAGGCCTCGGTATCACCGCAAACGAATTAAAATCCATAATTGCTCAACTCCCCGTGCCAGTGGAATCATTCAAATTAAAACTCATCTCATCGAAAGATCCAAATAAACATAGGCAGCTGCAGTGCCCATCATTCCAGATAAAAGGACACACAAAAAGGCACAAGGCCAAGCCGCACCGAAAGTGAACGCAATTGAGATGTGCTTCGTCGTACGATATCATCATTCATCGTAATCAATCGAAACATTGAAACACGATCCGGATGAAGTACACAGCTCACGGTGTCCATAGAGCACTAAACTCGGAAGCTCCAGCAGCAGGCCGGACTTGGAATATGAGGAAACTGCAAAAAGAATCACTTTTCAGACAGAGCGTGAATGATACTTGCCGCCTATCCGCTATATTGATCGGAAGGCCAAGTGCTGTTATGTTTCCTAGTGTTTCTAATAATTCACCAATCCATCTTTTTTCGTGGTCGGCCCTTGAGTCTGGTGTTCTCGCAACGTTTATTGAAAGCTCGTTGCGTTGTGTTTTGATATTTCTGCCGTGTCACGAGGCTAAACCATGTTATCTGTTGTTTCCTTATATATTCTATGACAGGGGTTATTCCTAGCTTTTTTTTTCTCACTTATTCATTTTTGATCTCGTCTCTCATGTTGTTTCCTGTCATTTGTCTTAACACATTTCATTTCAGTAGAGGTTATTTTTCTTATTGTTCTTGCGTCTAAGGTAGAGGACTGGCATTGGTAGCACAGCGTTGTGATGAAGATTGTATTGTAGAGTGCCTGTTTTGCCTCTAGAGTTATTTTTCAAAAGCTACATTACAGGTTTTTCAGTGTGAATCGATGAACAGAAGATTAAGTGCACTGGTGCTCAATGACAATGTTCCGCTTGTGGTAAATAGACAAAATTCCTGAGTTAAAGGTCACCTTGGAGACGTGATTTACATAGGTAAATGTTAACATTATCGCAATGACAGGCGAAAGGACCGCAGAGAGCAACAGAGAAGTTACCAGATACTTCAACATCTAGGCACCAAGGTATTTTTCAGGACATGTATCAGGCTAAATTTTCCAACCCACCCGGAATTAAGAAAATTCCCCCTTCCCCGACAGGAAATTATAACATTTCCTAGACCAGGTAAGAACGTTTTATTTAGGTATCTGAGTTGGCCGTGTGTTCTGGCACTTTGTTTCTCACGGCATGGGGCTGTGCCGAGGTGTACGAGTTCGATCCTACTTCAGACCATATATTGTTCTTCGTTGCTTTCTTTTTCTGTTGTTGATTATTTGGAATTTTTTCCGAGTGCTGTAAACATAGCTCTTCCCCTGAAATACTTTGCTATTCTTGGAGATATTTCACTAGATCACTGCATGAGAATTTCTATTTATCGATATTACTGAAGACCTTAAATGATCTTTTCTTGAAAAGATTTCTCCCTCTTCACCCACACATACCCGACAATTTTATTATGAAAGAAACATTTCTTGAGGACACATGTGAAAGATAATAACATGATGAGAGTAACAGAAGTAAGTTCTCGATACTCTGACATCTCGGCATTGATGGGATTTGATTACTAAAGAATAACAACAAAACTGATGTCGGCGATAACAGAAAATATTGATTGGTAAAAGATTAACACCAGGAAAGAGATTCGATCAACACTTACATGATGTCACTGCAGCATACACTTTGGGGTCCAGATCGGTGTCATCAGGCACTTGTTTCTGGTGTTAAAGTTGATTATTAATTATTATATTTGATATTAATAAAGTCTTGAGCTATAACGCCAAATCTCACTAAACATGTAGTAAAATAAGTGCCTTGTTGAATGTCACGTTGAGCGATCGAGGTTCGTCTTGCTCAACGTGAACTATGTTCCTAAAGTGTTGCAGACTGAGAGCTGAGACCTATCGGACACGGAGAGTAAAACGTGTACCTCTTATTCAATTTGAGAAAGCAAAGGAAAGGACTGACAATAAAAATCAATAACAGGAGGCTGTATACCGCTACCCGGTGCAAAATTTACCTAAGTAAAATTTACTCCATAATATTATTTCAACTTAATATCTTATTATACTCATGGACAGTAGACAAAGAAATGGAAAGACGATTAGAGGCTAAGGAGATGAGATTTCTCAGAAGAATGTTGAAAGTTCCCTGGACAGCTAAAAAGACCAATGAGGAAGTTCTCAAAGAGGCCAACACAAAAAGGGAGCTCTTAAAAACATCAGAAAGAAACAATCAACATTTTTCGGGCACATCATGAGAAGAGGAAAGTTGGAATACTTGGTTACAACTGGCAAAATAAAAGGAAAGAGAGATCGCGGGCGACAAAGAGAGAAAATACTGGATAGCTTGGTGTCATGACATGGAAAACAGTCAACAACAGAACTGATACGATGCACTGTAGATAGAAGATTGTGGAGGGACATGATCACCTACGCCAACCGGTATGGCACATGATGATCATCTCTCTCTCTCTCTCTGCGTTCAGGACTCAATCAGAGTAAGGATTCCAGACTCTCATATGAAGTCAGCTGTCAGGCTAAGTGTGTTGATCGCCCCCACAGACAGAACATCACAATTAGAGTCTGTCAGATCCACTCTGACTGAACACCCGTTAATACGTTGCACTGTGTTCTGCGCCAGTGGCCCAGTGCATCCGATTTCAGCCAGCATTTTTTCAGGTTTGCTTTCCTTAGCCTTTGATTGTCCCCAATCTTCCTGCAAGGCAGCAGTTGATCTTTTCTGTCGGGGGATTCTGCCCTTAGATGGTCGGCCTTCCCAGGTTTACGAGCACCATCTGCCCGAGTCACTAGAGGTGACTAACACAGACATGCGACTTGTAATATGAGGAAACTGCAACAAGGAACACATTTCATGCATAGCCTCCATTTGTTCCCGCCGCCTATCCCCATATACCGGTAAGTCACGTCCTCCCGAAAATGATGATCATCGTAGCACTTGATGATGTTAGGCCATCGTTGATGACTCCAATTCCGAACATATAGACACACAGTCAGTCGTCAATTTATTCTTGTTGCACATCAAACAGCAGACCGTAAGATTTGCGCACGGCCGGTTTAGGGAACCAATACGATGACGTAGGACACAATGTCGCCAAACTCATAATCTCGATACCTTTAGACTTATGTCTGATTACTCAAGTGTAAACAGTCTACGACGAACAATACACGAAGCAACTTCCCCAAAGAGACAAAACTGATGATCATGATGATCATGATGAATATCTTACTTGTATGATCGATAATCAAGCAGTTCTACATCTAAAGCACCACATCCGCGATATTTTGGCGATTTCTATTTTACCACATTACCTTATTAGTGAAATGAAATGCAACTGTAAATTCTCTTTATTTATTTTTTTTTTTGTGCAATATCTACGTTCAAGTGCACCCGACTCCATCATCTATTCGAAACTGCTGTCCTAGTTTATTCAATTTACCAAACAAACCATTTTACCTGGTTAACTTGTTTTCTGTCGACGCCTACCAATAATTGAACTGAAAAAACAACAATCCATGTTTGAAGTGAGTCTTCTAAAATGTCTGCTTCATGAAGGAGGGATAACTCCAGTGAACTTGCAGGTTCTGGTTTGAGCATTGATTACCTGGCTGTTGAAGACATTACTTTTCCAGAACACTTACTTTTTATTTAATTATTTCTTTTTAGAAAGTCAGTAATAATGACAACATTACGTAAACAGGAACTGCAACATGACGGAAGTTGGGAGAACACGTGAGGATATTTAAAGAGGAGAAGGAATTTAAAGTGTGACAATTTCAAGGGCGGTCACTCTAGGATGTGTGTTCATATTTTCATTTAATTTAGATCAAGGGAGATTAGCGGTGCTTTACTTAACATTTAGTGAGTATTCGTTCTTTAGTGACATAGAGTATGTGTTATGTATACACATTACATAGCAAATCAACACAGAGTGTATATTTTGTTTTAGCAATCCCATAATACATATATACATGTATATATAGATATGCAGTCTACATCATGAAAACGTTGACAGAAAAAAAGTATCATCATCATGTGCCATACTGGTTGGCGTAGGCGATCATATCCTTCCACAATGTCCTATCTACAGTGCATCGTATCAGTTCTGTTGTTGACTGTTTTCCATGCCATGACACCAAGCCATCCAGTATTTTCTCTCTTTGTCGTCCGCGATCTCTCTTTCCTTGAAAAAGGTATAAAGGTAAAGAAAGGTCTATACATCTGCTTCATAGACTGGTGATGACACAAAAATGGAACTGCGAAGAAACATCAAAAAGAATTAATCGACATTTTTCGTGCACATTACTAGAAGAGGAAAGTTGGAATATTGGAAATGAATGGGAATTGGAAACAAATATATAGAAAAAAAAAGAAAAAAAAATAGAAAATAACGGTACGGTTAAATGTTTACGTAATAGGTGGACGACAAAAATTAGAGCAACGTTTCGGCTCAATATGCCTTCAGCAGAAACAAACATACAACACACATACATATTTAAAACAAATAATAAAAATAATAAAAACAATAATTTCAAACTAGAATGAGGAAAAGCAATAAGAATGAAAGGTCTACCCTAAGTCATTGATCGAAAGTTGAAATACTTCGTTTACAACTGGCAATATACAGGGAAAGAGAGATCACGGACGACAAAGTGAGATGATACTAGACAACTTAATGTCGTGGCATGGAAAACAGTCAACAACAGAATTGGTGAGATGTACTGAGAGAATTGTGAAGAGATGATCAGTTACGCCAAACGGCATGCCACATGATGATGATGCATCCCATAATGCTTTGCAAGAATGACGTGTTTTTGTGCGTGAGTGCTTGAATAAAGAGAGACACCCGAGTACCGTCTTTAAGCTGATACCAGCTTTTCGAATTATGTGAGTCGGGTACCTATTTTTATAGAGAGTAGATAAGATTAAGACAGACTTAAGATTAGAAGCAAACCATTTGTTAGTGAGTTTAGATAACAGTCATATAGGTCATTGATTTTAGAAGACAGCGCCATAGCCTTTTGATAAGAAGAAAGTGCTTTAAGTTATTGAGTTCAGAAGACAGTGCTATAATTCACTGATTTTGGAAAACAAGTGCAGCCTGTTATTTATTGTTATAAATCATTGAGTTTAGAAGAAAGAGCTATAGGTCAATGGTTTTAGAAGACCGTGCTATAAATTGTTGATTTTAGAAGGCAGTGCTACAAGTTATTTAGTTTAGAAAACAGAGCTACATATTTTTGAGTTTCGAAAACAGTATTATAAGTTTCGAAGACAAAAAGAAATCGTTGAGTTTAGAAGACAATGCTAGAAGTCATTGAGTTTAGAAGACAGTACTAGAAGTCATTGAATTTAGAAGATAGTGCTATGAATTATTGATTTTATAAGACAGTCCTGTAGGTCACCGAGTTCAGGCGATATCGGTTATTGATTTTAGAAGACAGTGTGATAACTAATTTATTTCATTAGACAGCGCTATAAATAATGGTTCTTAGAAGACAGTATTATAAGAAATTGATGTTAAATGACTGTACTATAAGTAATTGAATTTACAAGACACTGATATAGGTCATTGATTAAAGACCACTGTGTTATAAGTAATTGATACTAGTAGAGAATGCTGTAAGTAATTGATTTTAGATGACTGCTGTAAGTCATTGATTTTAGATGACTGCTGTAAGTCATGATTTTAGATGACTGCTGTAAGTCATTGATTTTAGATGACTGCTGTAAGTCATTGATTTTAGATGACTGCTGTATGTCACAAAATTTATAAAACAGTGCTACAGGTCATTGATTTTAGAAGGTAGATGTAAAGATAAAGATAAAGGTCAAGTACGAGACTTGAACCGGCGTCTTAGCACGCAAGTTTTCACCCATATGTGCTCGGTCGCCTATCCAGAAGTGTTCGGAGACTTCTGGACAGTATCGCTTCTAGCATCGAAACTCACGATGCCAGGCGGCATTCCTCACCTTCCCAGAGTAATGCCCTGGTACCCATTTCTGCCAGCGGCTGGGTCGACAACGGGGGTATTTTTTTTTCCAACCAAGAGTACAACTCACACTGCTTCCAGCGGGAATCGAACACGGGTTGTCCGAACGTCGGTAGCCCAGCCGGGTGGTTTTCCCAAGTAGGTGAACCTATGATAACATGCACTGCCAAAACAAAAGACAGAGTAAATTGGGGCTTCATGGAAGCCAACCTTCGATGTCCGGAAAGCACCTAATGATGACAAAGTAGTAGAAACGATTTGTCAGGTCGTGCAAAATATCCGTTTTGCGAACATGTTTTAATGAATTACGAAACAGGACATTTGTGAATTACAATAGAGGACATGTCCTGTGTATAACGAAACAGGACATCTGTGAATTATAGAACAGGACCTTTGTGAATTATAGAACAGGATCTTTGTGAATTACGAAACAGGGCATCTGTGAATTATAAAAGAGGACCTCTGTGTATTACGAAACAGGACATCTGTGAATTATAGAACAAGACCTTTGTGAATTAAGAATTAGGACATTTGTGAATTACAGAGGACATCTGTGTATTACGAAACAGGACATCTGTGAATTATAGAACAAGACCTTTGTGAATTATAGAACAGGACCTTTGTGTATTATAGAACAGGACCTTTGTGAATTATAGAACAGGGCCTTTGTGAGTTATAGAACATGACCTTTGTGAATTATAGAACAAGACCTTTGTGAATTATAGAACAAGACCTCTGTGAATTATAGAACAGGACCTTTGTGAATTATAGAACAAGACCTTTGTGAATTATAGAACAAGACCTCTGTGAATTATAGAAAAGGACCTTTGTGAATTATAGAACAGGACCTTTGTGAATTATAGAACAGGACCTTTGTGAATTACGAAACAGAACATTTGTGAGTTACAAAACAGGACATCTGTGAATTATAGAACAGGAGATTTGTGAATTATAGAACAGGACATTTGTGAATTATAGAACAGGACATTTGTGAATTATAGAACAGGACCTTTTTGAATTATACAACAGGATCATTGTGAATTATATAGAACAGGGCATCTGTGAATTACAAAACAGGATATCTGCCAATTACAAAACAGGACATCTGTGAATTACAAAACAGGACATCTATCAATTACAAAACAGACATCTGTGAATTACAAAACAGTACATCTGTGAATTACAAAACAGGACATCTGTGAATTACAAAACAGGACATCTGTGAATTACAAAACAGGACATCTGTGAATTACAAAACATGACATCTGTGAACTACAAAACATGACATCTGTGAATTCCGATTTAAAATTGTTTGTATTAACATTCTTTCCTTCTGTCCAGAGGTGAATTTGACTTTATTTGTGCTCCCGTTTTGACTTCCGTTGTCCACCCCCTCCCTCCCACCATTATTTTCTTCAACGCGAGATAATGCATGTACAATGACGCAGAGAAAGCCTATCCTGCCTGCGGCACGCCGGTGTACACGGGCACCAATCACTGCCAGATCAAATACGTACCCATTCTATAAGCAAATTAAAGCGGATGTTTACATGATTATCTCAACAAACGTTCTTTTCAGGACCAATGGAAAGCTAGAGAAATAATTTCATGAATTAATTCATTGGAGGTCGTCTCCACTTCGGAGATTAGCTACCGCGGAGCACCATTTTACTCTGTCTTTTGTTTCGATGGTGCACGCTGTTTGTTAATGGTTCACCTGTCGACCTGTTGATATTATCAGCCCACTTTAAACATGATCTGCCTAGTACTTTCCTTTCTGAGATGGTCTTCATAAAGAAAAAACAGTAAAAGTAAAGTCCCGCGGTCTCTTTATTTTTAATAGGGAATATGGTGTTAGTGACCCGTCACGCCAAGTGGCGTATAGGGAATATGGTGTTAGTGAC
>JAVIAB010000001.1:9987113-10067113 GCA_032433765.1 Megaustenia siamemsis
GATGGGCTTATGGGTTTCGGCATTGTTTGGGACGAATGGTAGATATATGCTTTGGCTGGAAGGCAGTGGTTGGAGTCTCTGAAGAGGACAAAGCTGACAATGATCTTTTTTATGTTCGTGTCAGCGTACTCGGGTGTTAGAAGAGCTGAATGAGCAGATAGGTCCGATGATGTTACTGTTGTGGAGATTGGGCGAGCAGTGGGCCTGCTGACCTTTCTAATATTGCCAGAAATGCAGGACAACTGACTCACTTAATGAATGTGTGCGAATGTGACCTTGAAGAGTCGGCAAGAACTAAAAATTCAAAAGAGCGCTACAAGTGCAGCAAAAGTTGACGTGTAAACTAACACAGAACTAGGGTTATTAATAGTTCTCACTGAGGAATATAGTACACACTTTGGGGGCCTCGATAGCCTAGTTGGGAAAACCACCCGACTGGACTACTGACGTAATGAAAAACATGAATCTTTAACTAATAAAATTACATCGCTCAACACGTTGTTCAGGAAAATAAATGTTGCTTGCAGATAACCAACAGAAATAACCAAAAAGAAAGAGCAGGGTCACTAATAAATTCAGAGCCACTGCCACCTGCCACGTGTGTCATAAGTGACGACTAAGGAGGTTGGGCGGCAAGGTCTTCGCCAGAGCTGGTGCGTCTGAGCTGAATCCATATTAAAGTGGTTTGGCTAGTATGTGGTCGCGTACTTGATTCTAGAGAACATGGTGCAAAGGGGATCTGAGCACAATTAAGTTCTGTTATACAATGTAGTTGATCTGTCTATTAAACTAAACTAAACTAAACTAAACTAAACTAAACTAAACTATACTATACTATACTATCCTATACTATACTATACTATACTATACTATACTATACTATACTATACTATACTATACTATACTATACTATACTATACTATACTATACTATACTATACTATACTATACTATACTATACTATACTATACTATACTATACTATACTATACTATACTATACTATACTATACTATACTATACTATACTACACTGTACTACACTGTACTACACTGTACTACACTAGACTATACAATACTATACAATACTATACAATACTATACAATACTATACTATACTATACTATACTATACTATACTATACTATACTATACTATACTATACTATACTATACTATACTATACTATACTATACTATACTATACTATACTATACTATACTATACTATACTATACTATACTATACTATACTATACTATACTGTACTGTACTGTACTGTACTATACCTTACTATACTATACCATGCTATGCTATGCTGTACTATGTATGCTATGCTATACTAAACTAAACTAAATTTAACATACAAAACCGCTCTTCTCAGTCGCCCCATTCTATTCTAATTGTACATAGCTGAACTCTCGATTCTTGGAGTCACATAACTGTACCCACATCAGTCACATTGTCACTGTCCAATAAACGCTCATAGGCAGACTTCAATTTATCTTTCATGTCAAGAACTGAAGTTCCCACCATAATATAATCATTATGTATTGATTCAGAGACCAGACTGGCACAAACATGGACATCTTGCATGCTGGGACTCTGTCTATTATTTTCTGACTTCAGAAAACAAACTTATCCCCACCGTCGATATCGTGTCCTGACTTCCACCAATCACACTATATTTACTCATTGCTCAAAGCTGGTTCTCGACCATCAGCTCGGTCAATAGTCGGTAAGTTTAAAAAATTTCTTGTTCAGTTACGTATTTTCTTACTCGTGTTACTCTTTATATCTTTTTTTAAAAATGGCTTTGCCATTATTTTTGCATTTTTGAAATTTCACTTTAAAAGAAAATTCGTCACAAATAGAATTGTAGACAAAAGCATATCTAGTATTATTTTATTTTAGAATTCGTATTAGATAAATCATATGTTTTATGTCGAGTATCTTCATTGTTATGTCTTCGGGTTGTCTATACGTACGACTAGACTGAGAACATACATTAATTTGCCTGTTTCCCATAATCTATCAAATGTTTACAGAAGAATGTTGAGAAAACCATCAGCAGCTAAGAAGAGTAATGAAAACGTTATGAAAAAGGTAAAATAAAAAAGAGAACTAATTTCCAATATTAGGAAGAAACAGTAATTATTGTGTGGTCATGTAATGAGAAGGGAACAGCTGGAATATATTGTTGACAACTGGGAAAATTTAGGGACGAAGAGGTAGAGAGAAGCAAATATAAAAGACACTATACAGTTTAGGAAAATGGATTGGCAAAAGGTGAACAACGGACACGATAAATAATTGTCGAGATCGAGAGTTGTGAAGAGACATGATCACCTACGCCAGCAGGCATGGTACTTGATGGTGAGGATGATGATGGTCAATTTTTATCTTAAACCTTTTGACGTTTATTTTCAATTCTATTGCTATTTATCACATTTTCTATCAATATTTATCATATCATCTATCGCTCTTTATTTTTAATTTACGTTATTGCTTAAAATATAATCATTAGCTAATTATTTTATAGTTTATTGCTGTTTACCTATAAATCTATCACTTGTAATGCTACAATTTATCACTGTTCATATTATAATCTATCACGCTTTATCTTAGAACTGTTATGTCCCCATCAATAGCTTAGCTTGAGGGGATAGACAATCACTTCTACTCTGTCTCTTCCATGTTTCCTTCTTCCTCAAACGTTACGTTCTGTGAA
Organism: Megaustenia siamemsis; assembly: GCA_032433765.1. Taxonomy (NCBI): domain Eukaryota; kingdom Metazoa; phylum Mollusca; class Gastropoda; order Stylommatophora; family Ariophantidae; genus Megaustenia; species Megaustenia siamemsis. The sequence continues at coordinate 9,989,836 of JAVIAB010000001.1, forward strand.
TCTGTATGTTGATTGTTATGCGGAATGTGATAAGTTTCTCCTTCTCTGTTGGCCATAGACTGACAAAACAATTATATATGGCTTCTCAAAGAACAAAAGGCATTTTTCTTCAAATAGCCCCAGGTCTGTCCCAAACTGTAAGTTCCTGCCACCACTGTTTTATCATATTTTTTATTTGGTCTACTTCTCCTGCGTCTTACATTTGTGTAGATCGTTTCTGTTATGATGCCTTTTGAATTTATGGCCTATCGAACTTCACTTCTTCCCTACTATCATAGTACACATCTACTCTTGGTTGTCATTTTTTAGCAGTTTATTGTTTATTGATCTTTTTCTTGATCAAAAACTGACGCTATTTCTCTTCTCCCGAATTATAAAAAAATAACAATATTTACAGTTCAGTGTTTCTTCTTCTGTTTGCATTTTGTGCCTATCGATTATTTAATTTTTCTTTAACTAATAATGTAATAAATTAAAAAAAAAAACAGAACTAAAGTTTAAATATGTGGGTGGATCAGTGGTGTAGTCAAAGCTCGGTGGGGCTGCGATACGAACTGGCTCGTGAACGAAGGTTCTGTCGCAGCTTGAACCTCTCCAGTCGAGCCAGCCGATTAAAGGAAGTTGAGGTAACAGTAGTTCTATCGAAGAAGAGCACTGGCCGCCTCGCCTCCAAATGTTATGTCTTAGTATCGTGGCATTTTATAACACCCCCTCCGTTTTTACTCTCCCCCCACCTCCCCCCCCCTTTTTCCAACGACATAAAACATTACTGAGCTAAATGTTTTTATTTTTACTATTAATTCTTCTTTCCCACCTCATTTGCCTTTCAGCCTTGCAATAAATTTAGAAAACTATGAAGATTTAACATGAAAAATAAACTGATAAAAATACAAGAATGAAAATTAATAAAAGAAAAAATATATAGCGGCAGTTTCCTGTGTTGTTCTTTGTTATTTTAAAAATGTAAATTGTTTCTTTCATATCTTGAAACAACACTTCTTCTTCTTCATCTTTTTTCTTTAATTCCTCATCAAGATAAATTTTTGCAACTTTTCATAAGTCTCCATCGACACCAGGTAGTTGACTGTTCTCCATGCCTGATATCAAATTTTCTAGCATCTTCTCTCTTTGTTATGTGCGATTTCTCTTTCCCTGTATTTTGCCGGTTGTTGTACCCAATATATATATATATATATGATTATAGGCACATATGTGTGTGTATATGTATAACTATGTAACTTTGCTGCCGACTGATGTTTATTAGCTTTTCAGGGGACTGGTTGGTCTCGAGGCAAGATGCCGGCCTCGAGACAGAGAGGCTGTGGGTTCAAATCCCGGTTGGTTGGGATTTTTATTGATGATTTCTCTCTGTGGCAACCACCCCTGATCTCAGCAGCGAGGCCCAGCTCGAAACGTCAATTACTCATCGACGGAAAAAATATGAGTATTTCTGAAGTTGGAGTTATCTGCCTGTGCGGCGAGGGACCCCTGTGCACACGGCTGCCAGGGAAAAATTGATTAACACGCACAATTCAGTTCCAAGTCGCTAGGGACTTCGTCAGAGGTAAAAGCTGGCGAACGGGAAAAAAATTATGTTTCTTCCTTTTCTATAATATACCCAACCTTGTACATCTATCTTCTGTAGGTAAATGTTCCCGGGTGTTCTGATACCCTTCTCATATTTTGAAAACCGTTCTCAAACACCTTACCTGCTGATCGTTCATCTCAACCCTCCATCGTTTGGTCCACACCCATCTGGTGTCTGACCTTGATTGGACCACACTCACCTAATGTCTGACCTTGATTGGACCACACCCATCTGGTGTCTGACCTTGATTGGACCACACCCATCTGGTGTCTGACCTTGATTGGACCACACCCATCTGGTGTCTGACCTTGATTGGACCACACCCACCTGGTGTCTGACCTTGATTGGAACACACCCATCTGGTGTCTGACCTTGATTGGACCACACCCATCTGGTGTCTGACCTTAATTGGACCACACTCACCTAATGTCTGACCTTGATTGGACCACACCCATCTGGTGTCTGACCTTGATTGGACCACACCCATCTGGTGTCTGACCTTGATTGGACCACACCCACCTGGTGTCTGACCTTGATTGGAACACACCCATCTGGTGTCTGACCTTGATTGGACCACACCCATCTGGTGTCTGACCTTGATTGGACCACACCCACCTGGTGTCTGACCTTGATTGGGCCACACCCACCTAATGTCCGACCTTGATTGGACCACGCCCACCTAATGTCTGACCTTGATTGGACCACGCCCACCTAATGTCTGACCTTGATTGGACCACATCCACCTAATGTCTGACCTTGATTGGACCACACCCACCTGGTGTCTGACCTTGATTGGACCACACTCACCTGGTGTCTGACCTTGATTGGACCACACCCATTTGGTGTCTGACCTTGATTGGACCACACCCACCTAGTGTCTGACCTTGATTGGACCACACCCACCTGTTGTCCGACCTTGATTGGACCACACCCACCTGGTGTCCGACCTTGATTGGACCACACCCACCAGGTGCCTGATCTTGTTTACTGCTGCACACACAGATGCTACTTTCATTTATTCATTTTTAATATTATTTTCTTTTTCAGATGTGCTATAATCAAATTGCTATGTTTATTTATTTTTTTTAAATATGTTTTTGGTGTTTTGTGTTTCAGCTGAAGGCCAACAAAACCGCAACGTCATTTTAATTTTGTATCGTGTCTCACTTATATAAAATTCTAATCATCCGTTTGAACAATTTTTTTTTCATCTTTACCATCAGCTTTACAACAGCTTCGCATTTTTAATGCCTCTTTACATTAATTTTGTAGCCGAGCATTAACGTATGATTCATTGACGAGCTCCATACAACGTGGCTAACAATTCAACAAAATACACATCCCCCACCCTATCCCATCAACTCTCAACCTCTTAAGAGCGTAAAAGTTCACCTCGTTTTACGAAGTTCGTTATCCAGATAATGAAGATTCTCATTTATCGCTATCAAAACTGAATTTTAAAAATGTAACATGGCGAAACCCTATTATATCATCACGCACAGTTCTCGGAATTAGAGCTTTGGGGAATTCCCCAATAGAATGATTAAAAAGCACTAAAATAAAGCGTTTTTTTTTTTTAATGAAGTTCAGTTGATATCACGCACGATGATAGTCGATGACCAGTATAGACCTGATCTCCAATACAGTTAGGAGACAAAAAACTGTCCAGTTGTACACGAGAATACACTTTTCAGAATGTACTAGGCAGTTCATTCGGTGTGGGTTGGAGAGAGCAGGGATGCGTTAGAAGGGGGGAGGGGGTATTTGTTAATTACCGGCTTTGTGTCCGGGTCGTATAGTTAGATCAATGTTGGTGAACGGTACTCAGAGATGAGGATGTGGAAGGTCAAAACGGCTGCACTTTAATTTTAGTTTCGAGAAACTCTCGGTCCGTTAATTCTTGTTATCTGAGATATTTAGTGGAAGATGAAAAGAATAATATTGACTATTTTAGAAGATGAAAGCGTAAACTATTAGTCAGATAAATGGACTTTTGAAAACCCCAGTTTATGCCTGACATCAGCATGTGCCATACCGGCTGGTGTAGGTCAGTGCTTCTCAACATGTTTTCTACCGGGATCCCCTTTCAACCTTGTTTTCTTTCCGTGGACCCCATGTTCTTTCATGGGAAAAAAACATACATTTTGTAAACTTTTTAAATAGATCGTGCTATATATGTGAATGTGAATGTATATGTGTATGTATATGTATATGTAGATGTAGATGTATATGTATATGTATATGTATATGTATATGTGCATGTGTATGTATATGTATATGTATATGTGTATGTATATGTATTTATTGCAAGTATATGTGCATGTATATGTGTATGTGTATGTATATGTATATGTGTATGTATATGTGTATGTGTATGTATATGTGCATGTGTATGTATATGTATATGTGTATGTGTATGTATATGTATATGTATATGTGTGTGTGCATGTATATGTGTATGTATATATGTATGTATGTATCTGTGTATGTTTGTATATGTATATATGCATAAAACAGTAACATAGATGCGTGTGTTTAAAATATGACGGTTCAATAACAATCGATTCAATATCAAATATTCCCTTATTGCTGTGCATGGTTTCTCCTTCTAGATATCAACTTTAATATTTTGCCAGCAGCGATTTAAACCTTTATCATTTACATTTGTAGATTTCTGAACGAACATTTCGTCATTTTTGTCACCGTGGGTCTATCTGGTGACCTACTTTCCTTGGAAAGTCTCATATTCCAAATTAAGCACACGGCTTTTGTATGGTCTTGTGCGAGACTAAATAAATCGGTAGCCAAGATACTCGACTGAGTACCGTCGACAATTCTTCTTTTCTTCGAAGTAGCCATGAAGTACTTAGAAAATTATGCACTTGGAAACTTGTAATACAGAATACAGCCAAAGTGCACATGACGTCATATGTTCGCACCTGTAACATTATAAAACTATTTTTGTAAACAAAAGAGCGCCAGAATTTATTTCCCAAACAAAGACAATGACAATTTATTTCATTGCAAATGTTATTGAATTATTTGTATATTTTAAGTGTCGAATGCTATCAATACATTTTCTATTTACAAAATCTATTATTATACACTTGTGTTACATACACAGCTTACTGATAAAATGTATCCCTGTCTTACTCCTCTTTTTATATCATTGGGTGTATTGAGTTCTCATTGTTATATTTTATTATTGCTGTCTGTTCCCAGTATAAATTACATATTATTCGTATGTCCGTGTCATCTAGATGTATATCTTTTAGGCAGTTTGTAAGTTGTTTATGGTGTATTCTATCAAACGCGATGGTGTAGTCTATGAAGCAGGTATATTGGTTTGTTTACTTCTGTGTACTTTTCAATCAATGTTCTCACGCAGAATATGGCTTCTGTTGTCTTAATGTTTTTTTCCTAAATCCAAATTGTTGCTCTTCTAATTCAATATTGATTTTATCATGAATCCTTCTTTGTGTAACTTTTAGTAAGTTTTTTTTTTACCTGACTCATTATTGTTCTAAATTTATATTGTTCTAAAATCACTGCATTCAACTGCACCATTCTTTTTAGGCAATGCAATGAAAGTTGATGTTTTTAGTTCATTTGATAAGTATCCAGTATGGTATATGCCGGTTAATATGTCTGTGATCACTTCAATGCCAAAATCTTCTAGTGCCTGTTTCATCTCTATCTGTATGTTGTCAGGCACTGCAGCTTTCCCTTTTTTTATTGTTTGTATAGCTTTTTCCACTTCAGATTTTAAGATTGTATTTCCCTCTGAACATTTTATAATTGATTCCTTGTTCCTTTGATCAACAAATAGTTCTGTTATAAATTCCTGCCATCTATCTATTATATCTTTATTGTCTGTTAGCATTTATCCTTTTTTTCTGCAATGCTTCCGCTTTTTGTGGCTTTTTTATTGTTATTAGTCATTCTTTTTATCTCTGTGTAAAACGCAAAGAGCCCCCGTCACGCCAAGTGGCGTATAGGGAATATGATGTTGGTGACCATAAATTTTGCAGACCTTCGGCACATGATTTTTGGGATAATGTGGTCGGTATTACGCCCGTGCCGCTTTACTTTACCAGAAAAAAAAAATCCGGTACCCATTGAAGGCTGGGTGAACCGGAAGACGTCGGTTGGGATCGAACCCTGTCTCTTGTCCTTTGTAGTCCAGTTAACTAACCACTAAGCTATCGCGGCTCCCTATTTTTGTGTGCATTCCTCTTAAAACTTGTTTACTTCCCATAGTTTCGATTTCTAGACATCTTTGGCTGAGTCGGTCTTCTTATGCCTTTTTGCACATTTGGTGCATTTCATTATCTATTTTATTGTATTGGGCAGTGTTCTTCGCTTGTCTCCTTTCTTCCATTTGTTCTAAGATGGTGTTAGTTACCCATTTTTTTTTCTTTTCCTTTTTGGGTAAGGTGTCGCAAGTTCTTGTATGTTTTTTGTTATGCATTGCCAATTTGTTGTAACTTTTTCATCAGGATTTTCTCTTCTGTACTACTCAATCCCTACTTCTAGCAGCTTCTGTGTTCTTGTATTGTATAAGTATCTTTAACATCTTTTTGATTTAAAGCTGTTTTATTTTGTTGTATTTTTAATGAACTAGTCTTATGCTTGTTTCTCTTTAGTTTAATTTTAATTTTAATCATTACAGGATTGCGATCTGAGTTAATATCTGCCTCTGGATAGGTTTTGGCTTTCTTGACGCTGTTAAGGAACCTATCTTTTAACATTATGTAATCTATTTGATTCCTCTTCTTATCTCCAGGGCTTTTTCATGTGTATAATTTCCTTTTCTCTTGCTCAAAGTAGGTGTTACATATTATCAGCCTGTTTCTTCACAGAAAACAAATAATACCAGTGCTAAAACTAAGAAAAGCAAAATGTTATATCTTCTCAACATTCCTGTATGGTTCAGAAACTTGTATAACAGCGCCTTCTTAAATATACCAGCACTGAATACTTTATAATAAACTTGACACGCTTATTGGAACGATTTGGCTTTTGACCTCAACGCCTTGTGTTGCGTTGCAGGCACGCAGATTGCCTGGAGGCGTCTTGCACTAGACAGTGCATATCTTGTATACAACATTATTCAACTTACATTCATGAGGAATGTGAAACAACTTAAATTACTCTTAAGCACTTGCACGACACTAAAGTTCATATTCTCATTGCTATACTCATACTCTCTATCAACTTCTACTAATAACTTCTCGCAACTGTCTTAAATCTACAACTCGATGATTCTTAACTTCCTAACTAACTGGCTTCATTTTCTAATCTTAACTTTCTAACTGTTCTGTCCTGACTTCTGACTAACTATTCCTGACTGACTATTCCCTGACTGTTGACTTTCTATTCCTGACTGTCTCAAACATATAGCGTTGAAGTTTAAATACTCCAATCACAACTCCTCGCCTAAAAATCAGCAACCAACAAAAGCTGTCGCAAAGTGACACTTTGCGCTCTTCTGGTCACTTGAGTTGGTCGCTCCTCACCATTCTGTGGCCGATACTTTAACTATCTCCTGGTTTGATGAAAACACCTTGTTTTTGTGAATCTCTATGACCTATTTGTTGAATGATCACTCATTTATCATACCACCAAAGTCATGGGGTCAATGCATGCGCTACTCATGCGTCTATGGTCACTTCCACAACATCCTGGTTGAAGTGGAAACCCGCGTGGAAATTTCCATTAAACTATTATGTCCCGGAGAATTCTGGACCTTCCTATCTTAGCTTGGTGGGTGTCCTTGTTATGTCTGAGGTCCCTATCCCTACAAACACTGCGTTATCTTCTAATTTCCACCACCTGCTGCGTGGAAAATTCCATGGACCTAACCTCTTTGTCAACTTTACCTTCCTCACTTCTGTGTGTCCACTATCCCTATATGAACTACCTTAACTTTGTTTCTACAACTTGTTATTCTGGAAAATTTCCATTCCTTAACTCTATGTCCTAACTACTGCTGGTCGCTACCATTTGTTACTGCTATTGTCTATTGAGAAGCGGGTAACAACTAAGTTACTGTTCCCATGCTTCACTAGCTATACTGTTACAGTTGAAAGTTCCCTGGGCAGCTAAAAAGACCAATGAGGACATTCTCAAAGAGGCCAACACAAAAAGGGAGCTACTAAAAAACATTAAAAATAAACAATCGACATTATTTTACCGGCACATCATGAAGAGAGACAAGTTTAAATACTTGGTCACAACTGGCAAAATACAGGGAAAGAGAGATCGTGGACAACAAAGAGAGAAGATACTAGATAGCTCTCAACATTCTTCTGAGAAATCGCATATCTGTGGACTCTAAAAGTCTATGCTGACATAGGTCATTAAAAGTATTTTTTTTTACTACTAGTCTTACTAACCGCAATATGCGGAACGATGCAAAAGAAGAAGGAGGGAAAGATGAGCACTCCATGGTGGAATGATATAGTCAAGAACGCCATAAAAAGAAAGAAAAAACTATACAAAATCTAGCTAAAAAATAAAAAGCAAAGAGATTATGATAAATACACAATAGAAAGAAGAGAAGTGAAGAAATTAATCAAAGAAGAAAAACATAAAGCATGGGTAAAATTTGGAGAAATGATTAGCAACAATCACAAATCAGCATCCAGGGACTTCTATAGAACAATTAAAGCCATAAGACAAAAGAAAGACAACTATAACCCAACTGAAATCATCAATGATAAACGAGGCCAAGCAATAACAAACAAAGCGCAAATCTTAACGAGATGCAAAGAATATTTCGAAGAGCTTTAGAATGTAGAAACAAGTCCAAAAACATACAAAAAGCAACTAACAGTTGGCGATAAAGAACCAAATATACTAATGGAAGAAATAGAAGAAACATTACGACTAGCACCAAGAAACAAAGCCCCTGGAATCGATAACATCCCAGTAGAAATGCTAGCAGCAGCGAGAGAGACAGGATGTAAATGGCTATACAGAATATTCAACGCTGCATGGATACAACAGCAAGTCCCAGACGATTGGAAACAGTCCATTATATTACCAATATGGAAAAAGAAGGGCAGCAGAAGAGACTGCAACCAATATAGAGGAATATCGCTATTAAGCCACACAGGGAAGTTATATGCCAAGATAGTTGAAAAAATATTGAGACCAATTATAGACCCGCAACTAAGCGATGCTCAGATGGGCTTCAGGAGGAACAGAGGTTGCACAGATGCCCTGTTTATCATAAAACAACTAGCGGAGAAAACAATAGAGCATAATAAAACACTATATACAGCTTTTATTGACCAAGAAAAGGCGTTCGATAGGGTGGACAGGGAACAACTATGGTCCGTATTGCCCTTGTACGGAGTGAGTCACCACCTAGTAGAGATATGCAAGAGCCTCTATGAAAGTAGTCGCACTACAGTAAGATCTTCAGCAGGCTACTCTAAACATTTCACCATTAACTCCGGAGTAAGACAAGGCTGCATGCTTTCCCCTTTACCTTTCATCACATATATGGACAATATATGCAAATTAGCATGCCCAGTCAAAGGAAATATACCAACAAGGATGATAACAAGCAAAAACACAAAAGAGAACGAAATATACGTACCAGAAAACAACAGAAGAGAGGAAGAAATAAATGAAATACTATTTGCAGACGACCAAGTTCTGGTACATGAAACAACTGAGGACCTGCAAGAACATATAAACAGGCTAAACAACACTTGTAAACAATACAACATGAAGATCAACATAAACAAAACCGAAGTAATGGCAATAGCGAGAAAGAAGAAAAAAAACGAAACATCATAATAGATAATACAACTTTGAAGCAAGTGGACAATTTTAAATATCTGGGTAGCACGTTAACACAAGACAATAACCAAGAGACTGAGATAGATATAAGGTGTAACAAAGCATGCCAAGTTATAGGCCAAGTATCAACACTATTGAAAAACAAAGCAATAACTACGGAAGCAAAAAGGGCAATATACAAATCAATTTTTCTACCAACTCTGTGCTGCCAGTGCCAGAATTGGACGCTGGATTCTAGAACAATAAGAAAGATAACGACCACCGAAATGAAATTTGTCAGAAGAATGACAGGAAACAGCTTAAGGGACAGAGTAAGAAACACTGACCTGAGGAAGAAACTCGAAATTGAACCAGCCATCGAATACATAAAGAAACAACAGATAAATTGGTTCGGCCACATAACAAGACAAAAAGAACTAACAATGACTCAAAGAGCCATAAACAAATGCTACGAAAATGCCAGATTAAGAGGAAGACCGAGAAAGAGATGGATAAAGGGAATACTAGAGTCACTAGGAGGAATAACATCAGAAGAGCAAAGAATCGCAGATTGTATCTCCCCTGGACACCAACGGCAATGGAGGAAGGATAGAAGAAGAAGGAGAAGAAGAAGACTACTAGTCTATACTGTTGTCTTGAAATTAATCACTTATATTGTTATTTTGATATACATATTTATGTTATTTTGATATAAATATTTATATTGTTATTTTGATATACATATTTATGTTATTTTGATATAAATATTTATATTGTTATTTTGATATCAATATTTATGTTGTTATTTTGATATCAATATTTATGTTGTTATTTTGATATAAATATTTATGTTATTATTTTGATATAAAGTAGTAAAGTAAAGTACCCCCCGTCACGCCAAGTGGCGTATAGGGAAATATGGTGTTAGTGACCCTATATTTTACAGACCTTCAGCACATGATTTTTGGGGTAATGTGGTCGGTATTACGCCCGTGCTGCTTTTACTTTCCCAGAAAAAATCCGGTACCCATTTAAGGCTGGGTGAACCCGGAGCCGTCGGTTGGGATCGAACCCTACCCCTTGTCCGTAGTAGTCCAGTTCACTAACCACTGAGCTATCGCGGCTCCTACTAATTTTTAGGGAATTAGTAAAACCCAGGTGTCCTCGCCAGGATTACGAACCCCGGCTGTTGCCGTGGTAAGCCAACCGATTATTTTGATATAACTATTTATATTGTTTTTTATATAAATATTTAGATTGTTATTTTGATATAAATATTTATGTTTTTTTTAAATATATAAATATTTATATTGTTATTTTGATATAAATATTTATGTTGTTATTTTGATATAAATATTTATGTTCTTTTTTATATAAATATTTAGGTTATCTTTTGATTAATAGTTTATGTATTTATATTACGCTTAATATTGTGATATTTGAAATATTAGTTTATGATATCAATTTATAACTAACAGTTTACGTTGTCAACTTGTGATTTATAGTTTTTGTTAAAAATGTTGTGACTACTAGTTAATGTTATAAATGTTGTAACTACTAGTTGATGTTATACATGTTGTGACTACTAGTTGATGTTATAAATGTTGTGACCACTAGATGATGTTATAAATGTTGTGACTACTAGTTGCTGTTATAATTCTTTGACTACTAATTGATGTTATAAATGTTGTGACCACTAGATGATGTTATAAATGTTGTAACTACTACTTGGTGTCATAATGGAATGACTACTAGTTGTTATAAATTTGTGACAACTGGTTGATGTCATAATGTTGTGACTAACTGTTTAAGCTGACTTTATATTAGATAAGTTAACATTACACTCTCATCCAACACAAGGACAGCTCGCGGAGTTACTGTGCCCGCCCAAGTGGCACATGCTGATAGTTAGAAACTAATTACTGTAGAAATAATACATTTAAAGAAAAATGTGTGCGTGTATATGAGAGCGTGAGGACGTTTGAGAGAGTGGGAGTGTAGGAGTTACGAGGGAGGGTTTAGTAAACCTAAAAACAGGCAGACACTTGAAGGCTTGGAACCTACGTTTAGCAGATGCCGAGCTTTCACTCACTGACACGAGGGCCCAAACATCGGACCCCTCAAACAGAGCTCGGGCGTAGGCTCACGTGCCGCCGCGTGGAAGACATTTTTTATTCTTGTTTTTATTTTTTTTTATTTTAAGTAAATGGCGCGGAATGTTCTCACTTGTCCTCTCCATTCTGTGATTGATGTGTGTCCTCAACACGTGCTTGTTTGAGATACATCGCAAGTCGTGGTGAGTTTGAATTTGTATATAAGTTGATGCATTGTCATAGGATTGTCTTTTACAGCAAATGAGGACACTGTGACAGGATTATATATTATTGTCATTTATCTCAAATTAACAGGATTATATTTAAATTTCATTTATCACAGATTGACACGATTATATTTTAATCCAATTGGTCATAGACTGACATGATTATATTTTAATGTCTTTTGTCATAAACTGGCGTGATTATATTCTAATGTCATTTATCACAAATTGACATGATTATATTTTAATGTCATTTATCACAAATTGACATGATTATATTTTAATGTCATTTATCACAAATTGACATGATTATATTTTAATGTCATTTATCACAAATTGACATGATTATATTTGTGTGTCATTTATCACAGACTGACATGATTATATTTTAATGTCTTTTGTAATAAACTGACGTGATTATATTTTAATGTCATTTATTCATAAATTGACATGATTATATTTTTGTGTCATTTATCACAGACTGACATGATTATATTTTAATGTCTTTTGTAATAAACTGACGTGATTATATTTTAATGTCATTTATTCACAAATTGACATGATTATATTTTTGTGTCATTTATCACAGACTGACGTGATTATATTTTAATGTAATTTGTCACAAATTGACATGATTATATTTTAATGTCATTTGTCACAAATTGACATGATTATATTTTAATGTCATTTATTCACAAATTGACATGATTATATTTTTGTGTCATTTATTCACAAATTGACATGGTTATACATTATAACGCCTGTGCGCTGCCGGGGCCCGAAAGGGAAGTAAAGAATAGCGGCGCTGTACCCTACCAGGCATGTTCGTAAGAGGCGAGAAAGGAGGGTTAGGCATGGGACTGGCTATCCCATACTGTAAAAAAATAAGCCGAAAAAAACTTCACAAACATGAACAAGTCAAAGAAAGATAAAGTAAATCCGTCAACCAGGAAAGAGAAGGGCTCTCTGTCTAAGAGATGTATGACGCAATCCGGAGAAAGCCATAGGGAGTCCGGGTTGCCGACTCACCCTTTGTCTACCAGGAAATCATCCAGAATTGGCACCTGGAATGTTCGTACCCTTAACGAACAGGGAAAAGCGGCACAAGTGGCAGCAGAGATGACCAACTACAAGATAGATATTCTGGGAATGTGTGAAACAAGATGGCTGGGAGCGGAGAGAATAAAATTGAATACAGGGGAGATGATTTTATCATCAGGACACCAGGAACCAGGAGCACAACATAGCGAAGGGGTAGCTATAATGCTATCAAAGAATGCACAGAAGACACTAATAGAATGGGAGGCAGTGGGACCAAGACTGGTGAGAGCAACATTTAGAACAACCAAAAACAAAATAAAATTACACATTATACAATGCTATGCACCAACCAACGATAAAGATGACTCAGTTAAAGATGATTTTTATAAACAGCTACAATGCCAGATGGATGCAAGACGAGCCAAGGATATTATAATCTTGATGGGAGACCTAAATGCTAAGGTAGGATCAGACAACAGAGGCTTCGAAGAGATTATGGGAAAACATGGACTTGGAGATATAAACGAGAATGGAGAGATATTTGTGAATTTCTGCGCCCTTAATCAAATGAGCCTAGGAGGAACAATATTCCAACATAAAAGAATACACAAAGCTACATGGATGTCACCAGATCATAGAACGGAAAACCAAATTGATCACATATGTATTAATAATAAGTTTAAGTCATCCTTACAGGATGTAAAAGTATATAGAGGGGCAGATATAGCTTCTGATCATCATCTTCTGTTAGCCAAACTTAAAATTAAATTAAAAAGGTATACTACAACGAATAAGGGCAGAAAGTATTTCAATGTAGGGTTTCTTAAAGAACAAGGAATTAAAGATAAATTCGCAGTCACAATATCAAACAAATACCAAGTCCTCCAACAACTAGAAAATACAATAAATATAGAAGATCATTGGAAACAGGTAAAAAATATATGGAAAGAGACATGCGAAGAAACACTGGGGAAAAGAGAACGCCAGAATAAGGCATGGATGACAGCAGAGACCCTGGATAAAATTAAAGAAAGAAAGAACAAGAAAGCAGACATAAATAAAAGCAAAACAAGAAGTAATAAAGCCAAGACACAGGAAGCTTACACAGAGGTGAACAAAGAAGTGAGAAGATGCATTAAAAGGGATAAGAGGAAATATATAGATGAATTAGCTAAAGAGGCAGAAGAAGCAGCAAATAAAGGGAATATGAAAGAACTGTACAACAGCACAAAGAAATTAGGTGGAAAATACAAACAGATCAACACCTTTATCAAAGATAAGAAAGGAAATCTGCTTAGTAATATAAGGGAACAAATGGAGAGATGGAAGGAGCACTTTGAAGAACTTTTGAACAGACCCGGCTCAAATAATCCTCCAGATATACTACCAGCAGAAGAAGAATTACACGTTAACTGCGGAAAACCAAGCAAAGAAGAAATAATGAAAGCCATCAAACTATTAAAAGATGGTAAAGCCACAGGACCAGATGAAATTCCTTCGGAAGCCATCAAAGCAGATATTATCACCTCTACCAAGATGTTACATAATCTATTGGATAAAATTTGGGAGAGGGAAGAAATACCTAAAGACTGGAGAGAAGGTTATATGATCAAACTACCAAAGAAAGGAAGTTTACAGGAGTGCACAAATTATAGGGGAATTATGCTACTATCAGTGCCAGGAAAAATATTAGGCAGAATCATTCTGGAGAGACTAAAAGAGGCTATAGAGAAACACTTGAGAGATGAACAAGCAGGTTTTAGGAAGAACAGATCATGTGCTGATCAAATAACTACTCTACGTATAATAGTTGAACAAAGTTTAGAACTAAAATCCCCACTTTATATTGGATTCATAGATTACGAAAAGGCATTTGATAGTTTAGACAGAAGAATGCTTTGGAAGTTGCTGAGTCATTATGGAATCCCCATAAAGTTTATTAACCTGATAAAAACAATGTATGAAGGAACAAAATGTAGTGTGGTGCATGAAGGACAGCTTACAGAAGCATTTGAAATAAGAACAGGAGTAAGGCAAGGATGCCTTCTGTCTCCATTTCTCTTTCTACTGGCCATAGATTGGATTATGAAAATAACTCAAAACAACAGAAATGGGATCCAGTGGTCACTGACCAAACAACTTGATGATTTAGACTTTGCTGATGACATAGCTCTCCTATCACACAGCCACCAACAGATGCAAGATAAAATGAGTATATTAGATGAGAGATCACAACAGCTAGGACTAAAGATTAATAGAGATAAGACCAACATTATGAGAATTAATGCAGTTGGCAATAACCAAATAAAACTAGGAGAAATACCTCTACTAGACGTACAATCTTATATATATCTGGGCAGTAATATAGATAAAGAGGGAGGAACAGAAAACGATACCAAAATAAGGATATCAAAAGCAAGAGGAGCTTTCATTGCACTGGGAAACATATGGAAATCCAAAGAAATTAGGCTAAATACAAAAATACAAATTTTCAACTCCAATGTTAAGTCGGTTCTATTATATGGCTGTGAAACATGGAGAATAACAAAATTGACAATCACGAAGGTACAGACTTTCATTAATGGATGCTTGCGCAGAATAAAGGGATGGAAATGGCAGGACAAAGTCACTAACGTGGAATTATGGAAATGTACTGGTCAAATACCAGTGGATAAAGAAATACAGCGAAGACGATGGCGATGGATAGGACACACACTACGGAAACCAACTGAGAGTATTACACAACAGGCCCTTTTTTGGAATCCCCAGGGGAAAAGACAAAGAGGAAGACCAAGGAATTCTTGGAGAAGACAGATTGAAGCAGAGATGAAGATGATGGGGAAGACATGGAATGATCTTAAAAGAATTGCAAAAAACAGAACGACTTGGAAAGTGTTTGTTGAAGACCTATGCTCCACTGGGAGCTAAAAAGGTAGAAGAAGAAGATACATTATAAATTCAGTGAGAACGATGTGATCTTGCTATATTTGCTGCATTTCTCTATACAACTCTTATCTTCCCATACTTCTTATTTTTTTCGTTTGTTTCTGTCTCTATATATTTCTCTCTTTCTTTTAGTCTTTCTCTGTCTGACTGTCTCTCTCTCTCTCTCTCTCTCTCTCTCTCTCTCTCTCTTATTCAAATGAGTCACACAGTTTACCTTACTTTCTTTCTTTTTATATGCCTTTCTCAACTTTCTCTATCGTTTACTCTTTCTGTTTCTCTCCTTCTTTTAATCTGTCTCTCCACTATTATTTTTCTATTACCTTCTCTGTTTAACTGTACGTACATTTTTTGATCATCAGTGTTTTCCGTCTACTTTTGTTTTCTTCTTGCAGCTCTTTCTTTTTGTTTTAATTTTCTCTTCTGTTTTTCTTCTTGTCGTTCTTTATATCTCTATATAACAATATTGTGAGCCGCGATAGCTCAGTGGTTAGTAAACTGGACTACAAAGGACAATAGGTCGGGTTTGATCCTGATCGACGGCTTCCGTGTTCACCCAGCCTTTAATGGGTACCTAATTTTTCTCTGGGAAAGTCAAGCGGCACGGGCGTAATACCGACCACATTACCCTAAAAATCATGTGCTGAAGGTCTGTAAAATGTATGATCACAAACACCATATTCCCTATACGCCACGTGGCGTGATGGGGTTCTTTACTTTTTTTTTTTAATAAGAATATTTGTCTGTCCTGTTTATGTTTCCATTTATTACTTTTTTTTTCCAATCTTTCAAACACTCACATACACAAACACACATACTCTCTTCCTCTCTCACACACACACTCACACAGAAACACATAGAAGATCCACAAACACACACACACACGCTAACACACACTCCCACATAAACACCTATTCTCACACACATACACACTCACACGCAGACACACTAACACACATAAACACGCTCGCACTCTCTCACACACACACACACTAACACACACTCACTCATACATACTCATACACATACATGCTAACACCCACAAACAAAAAAACACACACTCTCGCACAATCACACACATACACA
Organism: Megaustenia siamemsis; assembly: GCA_032433765.1. Classification (NCBI taxonomy): domain Eukaryota; kingdom Metazoa; phylum Mollusca; class Gastropoda; order Stylommatophora; family Ariophantidae; genus Megaustenia; species Megaustenia siamemsis. The sequence goes on from JAVIAB010000001.1 coordinate 10,006,605, forward strand.
CTCATTCACACACATCCACGCTAACACACATACATTCAGAATCCCCCTTTCGCACACACATTCACACACACATATACACACTCTCACACACGCACACACTCTCTCTCACACACACAGACACACATACTCATTAACGCACAAAGACACACTCTCTCTCACACACACACACACTCAAACACATATACACACTCACACACACATACATGCACACACACACAGACACACATACTAATTCACGCACAAAGACACACTCTCTCTCTCACACACATTCACTCTCTATTTCTATCACACATACATTGACGTCTATGTGTCCCTAATCCCTCAACAACCCACTTTACAAACAATATCCCCGTTACATGAATACTCGTTACCTCGATGACTCTTTGCTTTAATTCTCGTTATCTAAATGGCTCTTTACTTTAATACTCGTTACCTCAATGGCTCTTTACTTTAATACTCGTTACCTCAATGGCTCTTTACTTTAATACTCGTTACTTGAACAGACGGCCTGTAGTGAAAATATACTTAAATGAAAAAAATAAATAAAAATAAATAAATAAAATAATAATATTCTAAAGTTGATATTTTAGTCGCCAAAAAAAGTAATTTGATTTCATGTCACACTCTCTGTGATGTTTTGTTGCTCTTGATTTCTCTGTTTCCTTTTATAACGCATGAATTTTTGTTTGTTTGAAAGCATTAGAAAAAAAAGGTGCCAAACGAAACTGTGTTAATCCAATACCACTTACATATTGTATGAGTTCCTGTGTCTGACATGTTGGATCTCTTCCCGTCTCTATATTAGTGTGTGTTTCTTTTTTTAATTTCAATCGATATATGTATACAATGTCTGGTTCCAATTTCTCTCAATGTGCATATATCTTCATCTGTACTTATGAACGAGAATGTGTATTTTTGTTTCCAATTCTCTCTATCTGTACATCTCTTTTCATCTCTCTTTATATGTACATCTCCTCTCATCTCTCCATATGTGTACATCTCATCTCTCCATATGTGTACATCTCCTCTCATCTCTCCATATATGTACATCTCCTCTCATCTCCCCATATCTGTACATCTCTTTTCACCTCTTTATGTGTACATCTCCTCTCACCTCTCCATATGTGTACATCTCCTCTCATCTCCCCATATGTGTACATCTCCTCTTATCTCCCCATATGTGTACATCTCCTCTAACCTCCTCATATGTGTACATCTCCTCTCATCTCTTCATATGTGTACATCTCCTCTCATCTCCCCATACGTATACACCTCTTCCCATTTCTAACTGTGGGTAAATCTCTAATCTATATCCGTTAGGAGATATTTCTCCTATAGCTCTCTTTGGGTACATTTCTACTCATCCTTGTTAATGTGTACATATCCCTACATCTAATTTTATGTGTACATTTTTTCTCGTCTCTAATTCGTATGTACATCTCTTCCTATATCTGTATCTGTGTACATCTCTTCACATTTATGTCTGTGTACATCTCGTCACATTCCCACTTGAGTAAGCATCCTTCAATCTCTGTTAATGTGTACATATCTTCTTATCTCTGTCAGTGTACACACATTTTCTCATCTATGTCCGTGTTGTACATATCTTCTCATCTCTGTAAGTGTGCGCTTCACCTCTCATCTCTGTCAGTTGATACATTTTCCCCATCTCTATATATGTGTACATCTCCTTCTATCTCTATATATGTGTACATCTCCTTCTATCTCTATATATGTGTACATCTCCTTCTATCTCTATATATGTGTACATCTCCTTCTATCTCTATATATGTGTACATCTCTCTCTATCTCTATATATGTGTACATCTCCCTCTATCTCTATATATGTGTACATCTCCCTCTATCTCTATATATGTGTACATCTCCCTCAATATCTATATATGTGTACATCTCCTTCTATCTCTATATATGTGTACATCTCCTTCTATCTCTATATATGTGTACATCTCTCTCTATCTTTATATATATGTGTATATCTCCTTCTATCTCTATATATGTGTACATCTCCCTCTATCTCAATATATGTGTACATCTCCTTCTATCTCTATATATGTGTACATCTCCTTCTATCTCTATATATGTGTACATCTCGCTCTATCTCTATATATGTGTACATCTCCTTCTATCTCTATATATGTGTATATCTCCCTCTATCTCTATATATGTGTACATCTCCCTCAATATCTATATATGTGTACATCTCCTTCTATCTATATATATGTGTACATCTCCTTCCATCTCTTGTTTGTATCTACACTTACTCTACGCTTACCCTTCTGGTCGAATCTAAGGTTTCTACCCAGGGGTAGGACTTACCTGTCCTAGCTTCAACCCAACAGCACATCGATGTCCTCTCCGCGGATGTACCGGTCTCAAAACATCTTCATGCATAAATACAGCAAAATTTCCAAGGTTATGACTAAAATGCCACTTTGAGATGAAAGCAACCAGCCGTGACATCAGCGTCGGCTATTGGTGTTACGTGACCACTTAAACAAGATGGCCGACAATTCTAGAGTAAAAACATCAATATTGTGAGATCCATGTGGCGAGAATTCAGTCCCCTGCAGAATCACGCCCCGGAATTGTTTATTTATTTGTTGTTTTTATTGAGGAAAAATGCCGTAAAGTGCCAGCCGTAGGGTCTGTGATTGAAGCCAGATTTTAATTTTAGAACACGGAATGTTTGTTATATTGGGGAAAAGTCCTGCAAAAACAAACGCTTCAAATAAGTAGGTTGATCTTCTTCGTGCCAATTATCAATATATTTTGTTATTGAGTTTTCTATTTTAATTTGTCTAATTTTTAAAACAAAGTGAGTTATCTATCTATAAATGCAATGGACACCTAAAAATATCAATGAGGAAATCATCAAAGAGCCCAACACAAAAAGGGAGTTCCTAAAACACATAAGAAAGAAACAATCAACATTTTTCGAGCACATCATGAGAAGAGGAAAGTTGGAATACTTGGTTACAACTGGAAAAATAAAAGGAAAGAGAAGTCGCGGACGACAAAGAGAGAAAATACTGGATAGCTTGGTGTCAAGAGATTTCTATAGCATTCCTTTATGAAGTTGATATTGTATGCAAGTGATGTCAATCTCTGACACAGCCAAACAAAACATACATTGTTAGATAAAGGAAATATTTATGTTTGAAGATATTTTAGTTTTAAATGCTGAGAATAATTATGAAAAACTAAAAAGACAAACCAAGACATTCTCAAAGAGGCCAACACATAAAAGGAGCTCATAGAGAACATCATAAAAAAAACGATAAACATTGTTCGGGCACATCATGAGAAGAGATAAGTTGGAGCACTTGGTTACAACTGGCAAAGTACAGGGAAAGAGAGATCGCGGACGACAAAAAGAGAAGATACTGGATAGCTCTGTGCCATGGCATGGAAAACAGTCAACAACAGAATTGATATGATGTAATGTAGATTGTGGAAGGACATGATCGCCTGCGCCAACCGGTATGGCACATGATGATGATGAAATGTATGTCTTCCTGCATACGTGTAATCCAGTGTTTAAATATCTCTATTTATACATCTCTCTATTTCTCTCTGTAATTTCCCCTAGTTAATTGCCTAGCATTATATTTCCCAACATCATGTTATCTTTGTCTCTCTACTTCCCTCTTTTCTATTTATTTCTCCATTGTCTATTCTTCCTCCATTTAGCAACCATGCTCACTACAGTTAATTACAATTACACATACATACAATTACACATACATACAATTACACATACATACAATTACACATACATACAATTACACATACATACAATTACACATACATACAATTACACATACATACAATTACACATACGTACAATTACACATACATACAATTACACATACATACAATTACACATACATACAATTACACATACATACAATTACACATACATACAATTACACTTTGCACAAGTTCCTCAACTTCTTGTATGACCGACCATCCATTCTGTTCCGTGTCTAGCCCACGCCAAAATCTCGATTTCTTCTGCCATGTTCTACCGGCCTTTCACAAATTACTCCACGTTGTGACATTACAAAGTAGACACCATATTCCTATAGAGTCGTTGCAGAAATCCAAAATACGTAAGGTCACCTTTGTCTATGTCCCTGGACATGCGGGAGTACGGGGAAATGAGAGAGCGGACAGGTTGGCTAGCTGCGCTGTCGTTGAGGACGGGCAACCGATGGATCGGGCGGACGTCATCAATGCACTCCGAGATGTGGGAAGAGCACAGGACTTCGACAAACATAGGTCAACGTCGCTTCTTCGGATGATGGAAATGGGAGTTAAGATGGGCACAGCCAGAAATGAGAAACTTGGTGGCCGTGTAAGAAGACTTATGAACCAACATAGAACTGGAGTCGTCAGTCGCTGGACACTGAGGGAATTGCTGAGGAGGGAATCTGAGCACCTATGGACATGTTCGGAGTGCAATGATGATGACCCGCAAATAACTCAATAACTCAATAACTCCTATTTTTGTAATGGACGTTACATTCCCATAATTTTAATAAACAATACATTCAAATACTTGTTATATACACCGCATTCCCATTTTTGTAATAGACATCCCAATCCCATATTTTAAATTGACACTGCATTTTCATTTTTGTAATTGACACTACATTCCCATATTTGTAATATAAACTACATTAAAATTGTTTGCATAAACACTACATTCCTATATGTGCATCACTTGGCAAGAGCCAGCTCTGATGATCTTCTCCACAGCCTGTTAAATTTGCGACCATTCAACGGTATAACTCAACAGATGATGTTACTATTAAGTTACATTTCTTGCATTGAAATATGACCAGTAACGTTTCTGTACAATTTATAGATCCCAGACCGTACCTTGGAGTTCGTGCACATAAACAAATGTTCTCCTCGGAGGCTCTGTGTATTTCGTGGAAAAGATTGGAGCACCTATAAAAGCTATCTAGTATCTTCTCTTTTTGTCGTCCGCGATATCTTTTTCCCTTTATTTTGCCAGTTGTATATATATTTTCTTCTGCTTCTATCCTTCCTCTATTGCCGTTGGCGTCGAGGGGAGATACAATCTGCGATTCTTTGCTCTTCTGTTGGCCTCTTCTGATGTTATTCCTCCTAGTGACTCTAGTATTCCCTTTATCCATCTCTTTCTCGGTCTTCCTCTTAATCTGGCGTTTTCGTAGCGTTTGTTTATGGCTCTTTGAGTCATTGTTAGTTCTTTTTGTCTTGTTATGTGGCCGAACCAATGTATCTGTTGTTTCGTTATTTATTCGACGGCTGGTTCATTTCGAGTTTCTTCCTCAGGTCGGTGTTTCTTATTCTGTCCCTTCAGCTGTTTCCTGTCATTCTTCTGACATATTTCATTTCGGTGGTCGTTATCTTTCTTATTGTTCTAGAGTCCAGCGTCCAATTCTGGCACTGATAGTACAGAGTTAGTAGAAAAATTGATTTGTATATTGCCCTTTTTGCTTCCGTAGTTATTGCTTTGTTTTTTCAATAGTGTTGATACTTGGCCTATAACTTGGCATGCTTTGTTACACCTTATATCTATCTCTGTCTCTTGTTTTTTGTCTTATGTTAACGTGCTACCCAGATATTTAAAATTGTCTACTTGCTTCAGAGTTGTATTATCTATTATGATGTTTAGTTTTTCTTTCTTTTTCGCTATTACCATTACTTCGGTTTTGTTTATGTTGATCTGCATGTTGTATTGTTTACAAGTGTTGTTTAGCCTGTTGATATGTTCTTGCAGGTCCTCAGTTGTTTTATGTATCAGTACTTGGTCGTCTGCAAATAGTATTTCATTTATTTCTTCCTCTCTTCTGCTGTTTTCTGGTACGTATATTTCGTTCTCTTTTGTGTTATCATCCTTGTTGGTATACTTCCTTTGATTGGGCATGCTAATTTGCATATATTGTCCATATATGTGATGAAAAGTAAAGGGGAAAGCATGCAGCCTTGTCTTACTCCGGAGTTAATGGTGAAATGTTTAGAGTAACCTGGTGAAGATCTTACTGTAGTGCGACTACTTTCATAGAGGCTCTTGCATATCTCTACTAGGTGGTGACTCACTCCGTACAAGGGCAATACGGACCACAGTTGTTCCCTGTCCACCCTATCGAACGCCTTTTCTTGGTCAATAAAAGCTGTATATAGTGTTTTATTATGCTCTATTGTTCTCTCCGCTAGTATAAACCAGTTTAAAACGCATTACTTTTAGAACTTGCAAATGCTCTTGAAGTCAATGTAGACTGTGTGAATAGTAAGCAAAGTAAAGAGCTCCGTCACGCCAAGTGGCGTATAAGGAATATGGTGTTAGTGACCATAATATGCTGATGATACTGTTCTACTAGCAGAAAATCCTAAAGACCTACAACAATTGTTTAATTTGATAAACATAACAAGCAAAAATATGGACTAGATATGAATATTAAAAAGTCTAAAACTATGATCATAAACAAAGAAAATTCTCAAGACCTACAAGTAAATATCACAGTTGAAGGAATGCATCTGGAGACAGTTCAGAGCTACAACTACCTTGGACATACTATAACCAATGTTGGAAAATGTAAAATTGAAATACACAAAAGAATAGGTATGGCAAAAAATAATTTTAATGCCATGAAAAATATACCAACATCAAAACAAATAACAGCAGGGCTGAAAATAAGAATAGCAAAATGTTACATCTTCTGAATATTCCTGTATGGTGCAGAAACATGGACATTAGACAAGAAAACAGAACCGAAAATTGAAGCCTTTGAAATGTGGTTTTATAGAAGAATAGGTAGAATTGGATGGAAAGAAAAGAAAACAAACGATGAGGTTTTAAAACAACTAAAAATAAAAAGAGAACTACTAAATACAATTAAGTCAAGACAAATTAAATTTTTGGGGCATGTTAAATGACACAACAGCCTACTAAAAGTAATATTGAAAGAGAAAATACAAGGTAAAAGAGGCAGAGGCAGACCAAGACTAACATGGACGAGTAACATCAAAAGATGGACAAGTCAATCTATGACTACCTACACCATCAAAGAAAGAAACAGAGTGGAATGGCGATCCATGGTAGCCAGCCTTCGTTGCGGAGACGAGACGGCACTCGATGATTGTGATGATCAGCACATGATTCTTGGGGTAATGTGGTCGGTATTACGCCCGTGCCGCTTTACTTTCCCAGAAAAAAATCCGGTACCCATTTAAGCCTGGGTGAACCCGGAACCGTCGGTTGGGATCGAACCCTACCCCTTGCCCTTTATAGTCCAGTTCACTAACCACTGAGCTATCGCGGCTCCCTTAAACTGTGTGAATACTTAACCCAAAAACGAATGAAGAATAATACAATGTATGTAATAAACAGGGATATGAAATAGATGAAGAAAGACTTAGACCTCGATTTACGTTCAGAGACTGCGCTATCCGTGCCTGTGTGTCCCTGTCACCAGGATTACAACAAATATATTGATATTGACATGTTGCATGTTGAGTGGATGACGTTTATAGATTTTAAGTCGACACTCGGGTCCTAGTGAATAACAATTGTGAAAATGTCATCATTTAAGACACAGTTTTAAAATCGATTTTTCCAATCTGTGTAAACAGGTAGCTTTTATTGTTTTGTGTTTTTGAAGAATGGCGTTTGTGTGGAGAAACAGAATTAATTAACGCGGTTGAGAAAACCATGGATGTATTTAAAGAAATTGAATGCCATTATCGATGATCCAGTTACAGGGAGTTGTCGGAAGGTTCACTATTTTTGATGTTTAAAATGACGGTTCGGTGATGTAGCAGTTGAAGTCTCAATAGGCTGATGAGAGTTTCTTTCTGAACAAAAACCGAACTGACGTATTGCTGTTCACTTTCCCCAGGAATGATAAAAATATGTGCACTAAAAGGGTGTTAATTGAAATGAGATGTGGTTATTTCTTTTCTGTTGCTCTTATTATATACAATACAATACAATACAATACAATACAATACAATACAATACAATACAATACAATACAATACAATACAATACAATACAATATAATACAATACAATACAATACAATATAATATAATACAATACAATACAATACAATACAATACAATACAATACAATACAATACAATACAATATAATACAATACAATACAATACAATACAATACAATACAATACAATATAATACAATACAATATAATACAATATAATACAATACAATACAATATAATACAATACAATACAATATAATACAATATAATACAATACAATACAATATAATACAATATAATACAATATAATACAATACAATATAATACAATACAATACAATACAATACAATACAATACAATACAATACAATACAATACAATATAATACAATACAATACAATACAATACAATACAATACAATACAATACAATACAATATAATACAATATAATACAATACAATACAATATAATACAATACAATACAATACAATACAATATAATATAATACAATACAATGCAATACAATACAATATAATACAATACAATACAATACAATATAATACAATACAATATAATACAATATAATACAATATAATACAATACAATACAATATAATACAATATAATACAATACAATGCAATATAATACAATATAATACAATATAATACAATACAATATAATACAATACAATACAATACAATACAATACAATATAATACAATACAATATAATACAATACAATACAATACAATACAATACAATACAATACAATATAATACAATATAATACAATACAATACAATAAAACACAACACAATATAATACAATACAATATAATACAATATAATACAATATAATACAATACAATACAATACAATATAATACAATATAATACAATACAATACAATACAATATAATATAATACAATACAATACAATATAATACAATACAATACAATATAATACAATATAATACAATACAATATAATACAATACAATATAATACAATACAATACAATATAATACAATATAATACAATATAATACAATATAATACAATACAATATAATACAATACAATACAATACAATATAATACAATATAATACAATACAATACAATACAATACAATATAATACAATACAATACAATACAATACAATACAATACAATATAATACAATACAATACAATACAATACAATACAATATAATACAATACAATACAATACAAACAAAAACAATGAATCAGTCGGACGTTATCAATGCCCTCTTCAGCATGCTGCAAGGGCCCAAGACTTCGACAACCATGTTTCCACATCACTCCTTCGGATGAAAGCGATGGGAGTAAAGATGAGTACATCCAGAAACGTGAGACATGAGTGCTTCCAGAAACATGAGACTTGAGTACATCCAGAAACGTGAGACATGAGTGCATCCAGAAACATGAGACTTGAGTACATCCAGAAACGTGAGACTTGAGTGCATCCAGAAACGTGAGACTTGAGTACATCCAGAAACGTGAGACTTGAGTGCATCCAGAAACATAAGACTTGAGTACATCCAGAAACGTGAGACATGAGTGCATCCAGAAACATGAGACTTGAATACATCCAGAAACGTGAGACATGAGTGCATCCAGAAACATGAGACTTGAGTACATCCAGAAACGGGAGACTTGAGTGCATCCAGAAACATGAGACTTGAGTACATCCAGAAACGTGAGACATGAGTGCATCCAGAAACGTGAGACTTGAGTGCATCCAGAAACGTGAGACTTGAGTGCATCTAGAAACGTGAGACTTGAGTGCATCCAGAAACGTGAGACTTGAGTACATCCAGAAACGTGAGACTTGAGTGCATCCAGAAACGTGAGACTTGAGTGCATCCAGAAACGTGGGCGCATAAGAGAATGTCCCAACCCACACCGAACGGAAGTCGTCAGTCTCAAGACACTGCGGCACTTGTTGTGGAGATGATCTGAGCACCTATGGACGTGTTCGGAGTGCAGTGACGATAACCCACAAAAATAACTCAATAACAATTTAATACAATACAGTACTGTACAATAGAGGGCTGCATACTACAGTACAGTAGAACGCAATACAGTACAGTTCATAGCAGTACAATATAATTTGTATGCAGTACATACAGTACAATACAATCCAAACAGTATAATCTAATACGAATCATCTTAATACAAGGGAGCCGTGATAGCTCAGTGGTTAGTGAACTGGACTACAAAGGACCAGAGGTAGTGTTCGATCCCAATCGACGGCATCCGGTTCACCCAGCCTTAAATGGGTACCGGATTTTTTTCTGGTAAAGTAAATCGGCACGGGCGTAATACCGACCACATTACCCCAAAGACCATGTGCTGAAGGTCTGTAAAATGTATGGTCACTAACACCATATTCCCTATACGCCGCTTGGCGTGACGGGGGTACTTTACTTTTTTTTTCAACTACCATAATACAATACAATGTGGCACAATACAATACAATACAAGGCAGTACAAAGCAATATAATATCAATACGAGGTAATGCAATACAAAACAATACAATACCGTGCAGGAGAATACACAACAAATACAACAAAGAGATCAGGGATCTACGAAACTTATCGCGGGACGATTTCTAACAATGGACGTGCAATTATTGCATTACTGCGCCCGAAGTCTAGTCAGCAAGATGGCGGAGTATCAAGTCTACAGCTCAGCGTAACGAAGGGAACCGTCATCACAGTTAACTAGGTGGCTCGCCGAGCAATGGCTGTCATTATAGGCATTTCCGGTGGTAGGTTAGAAATCAATCAGTTTGCGCCGTAAAACCTAGCTGATTGTGTTCAGTGTGCGGGCTGATGTAAAGCCGACCACACAGTGCGGCCTGTTCAGAATCTACAATTGTGACATGTTCTATGTGTGACAGAAGACATGTCCATTTTAAAAATCTACAATTGTGACATATTCTATGTGTGACAGAAGACATGTCCATTTAAAAAATCTACAATTGTGACATGTTCTATGTGTGACAGAAGACATGTCCATTTAAAAAATCTACAATTGTGACATGTTCTATGTGTAACAGAAGACATGTCCATTTAAAAAATCTACAATTGTGACATGTTCTATGTGTGACAGAAGACATGTCCATTTAAAAAATCTACAATTGTGACATGTTCTATATGTGACAGAAGACATGTCCATTTAAAAAATCTACAATTGTGACATGTACTATGTGTAACAGAAGACATGTCCATTTAAAAAATCTACAATTGTGACATGTTCTATATGTGTGACAGAAGACATGTCCATTTAAAAAATCTACAATTGTGACATGTTCTATATGTAACAGAAGACATGTCCATTTAAAAAATCTACAATTGTGACATGTTCTATATGTAACAGAAGACATGTCCATTTAAAAAATCTACAATTGTGACATGTTCTATATGTGACAGAAGACATGTCCATTTAAAAAATCTACAATTGTGACATGTTCTATGTGTAACAGAAGACATGTCCATTTAAAAAATCTACAATTGTGACATGTTCTATGTGTAACAGAAGACATGTCCATTTTAAAAATCTACAATTGTGACATGTTCTATATGTGACAGAAGACATGTCCATTTAAAAAATCTACAATTGTGACATGTTCTATATGTGACAGAAGACATGTCCATTTTAAAATCTACAATTGTGACATGTTCTATGTGTGACAGAAAACATGTCCATTTTAAAAATCTACAATTATGACATATTATATGTGTGACAGAAGACATGACCATTTTAAAAATCTACAATTGTGACATGTTCTATGTGTGACAGAAAACATGTCCATTTAAAAAATCTACAATTATGACATATTATATGTGTGACAGAAGACATGACCATTTTAAAAATCTACAATTGTGACATGTTCTATGTGTGACAGAAGACATGTCCATTTAAAAAATCTACAATTGTGACATGTTCTATATGTAACAGAAGACATGTCCATTTAAAAAATCTACAATTGTGACATGTTCTATATGTAACAGAAGACATGTCCATTTAAAAAATCTACAATTGTGACATGTTCTATATGTGACAGAAGACATGTCCATTTAAAAAATCTACAATTGTGACATGTTCTATGTGTAACAGAAGACATGTCCATTTAAAAAATCTACAATTGTGACATGTTCTATGTGTAACAGAAGACATGTCCATTTTAAAAATCTACAATTGTGACATGTTCTATATGTGACAGAAGACATGTCCATTTAAAAAATCTACAATTGTGACATGTTCTATGTGTAACAGAAGACATGTCCATTTAAAAAATCTACAATTGTGACATGTTCTATATGTGACAGAAGACATGTCCATTTTAAAATCTACAATTATGACATATTATATGTGTGACAGAAGACATGTCCATTTTAAAAATCTACAATTGTGACATGTTCTATGTGTGACAGAAAACATGTCCATTTTAAAAATCTACAATTATGACATATTATATGTGTGACAGAAGACATGACCATTTTAAAAATCTACAATTGTGACATGTTCTATGTGTGACAGAAAACATGTCCATTTAAAAAAATCTACAATTATGACATGTACTATGTGTGACAGGAAACCAAGATGGACAACTAGTCTTGTGCCCATGTTTTTTCCATCTGACAATTTCCTTGCCCATTAAAGAACTAGTTGTAGACAGGTGGGGAGACAAACACCATTAGATGAGAGTTACGGGGAGAGTTCATGTATGATCCGTACATAGTTCAGCGATTTCTCTGCTCACTTGTGTTGGAAAAACTAGGCGAGATCGGCTAGAGAAGGTGTAAGGCGACCTCACTAATGTCTTGTTGCATTTAAGTTTCTTTCTTTCTTTTTTCTTTCTTTCTTTCCTTCTTTCTTTTTTTTTTTTTCTTTCTATTTTTCTTTATTTCTTTCTTTTTTCTTTCTTTCTTCTTTCGTTCTGTCTTTCTTTCTTCTTTCTTTCTGTCTTTCTGTCTTTCTTTCTTCCTTTCTTCCTTTCTGTCTTTCTGTCTTACTTTCTTCCTTTCTTCCTTTCTTTCTTTCTTTCTTTTCTTTCGGTCTTTCTTCTTCATCTCTTTATTTCTTTCTTTTTTCTTTCTTTCTTCTTTCGTTCTGTCTTTCTGTCTTTCTTTCTGTCTTTCTGTCTTTCTGTCTTTCTTTCTTCCTTTCTTCCTTTCTGTCTTTCTGTCTTACTTTCTTCCTTTCTTCCTTTCTTTCTTTCTTTCTTTTCTTTCGGTCTTTCTTCTTCATCTCTTTATTTCTTTCTTTCTAATTCATTTCGATCTTTCTTTCTCTATTCTTAATCTCTTTCTTTCCCTTTTTCTTTCATTTTTCTCCGTCTCGTTCTTACAATTTTTAGTATTCGACGGAGAGCTTTTTTTTTTTTTACCAGATTGACCATTTAGACTAACTTAGATTGTTGTTTTTTATTTTTTTTCCAATGCTGCTTTAGGTGCTCGCAGAATATTTGAACGAGTATGAGAAGATTGGGGATTTTGAAAGTGCCGCTAATGGGAAATTGGTGATAAATCCTGGAAGTGCGCAAGCATAAGAGCTGATCGATTCTGGTAATGCTGTCGGAACAAAGTACCAATGGATAATGGATGTGCCGCCTAGGACAAGTGCATATACATGCTAATAAATCAGCCAAGGAGAAGTGCAAATAGATGCTGGAAATGCAGTAAAGACCAAGTACCAATGGATGATAGAAGTACCGTCAAGCATACGTACCAATGGATGATAGAAGTACCGTCAAGCATACGTACCGATGGATGATAGAAGTACCGTCAAGCATACGTACCAATGGATGATAGAAGTGCTGTCAAGGACAAGTGCCAATAGATGATAGAAGCGCCAATAAATGTTGTCATAAAAAAGCTACATAATTAAAATAAACTGTTGAACAAACTAAAACTAGTTGATTATCACTTTCTGAAGGTGAATGTAACCAACACAATGAGTAGGTGACTGATATATAACGTGTTACTTAGGTGAATGTAACCAACACAATGAGTAGGTGACTGATATATAACGTGTTACTCAGGTGAACTTAACCAACACAATGGGTAGGTGACTGATATATAACGTGTTACTCAGGTGAATGTAACCAACACAATGAGTAGGTGACTGATATATAACGTGTTACTCAGGTGAATGTAACCAACACAATGAGTAGGTGACTGATATATAACGTGTTACTCAGGTGAATGTAACCAACACAATGAGTAGGTGACTGATATATAACGTGTTACTCAGGTGAATGTAACCAACACAATGGGTAGGTGACTGATATATAACGTGTTACTCAGGTGAATGTAACCAACACAATGGGTAGGTGACTGATATATAACGTGTTACTCAGGTGAATGTAACCAACACAATGAGTAGGTGACTGATATATAGCGTGTTACTCAGGTGAATGTAACCAACACAATGGGTAGGTGACTGATATATAACGTGTTACTCAGGTGAATGTAACCAACACAATGAGTAGGTGACTGATATATAACGTGTTACTCAGGTGAATGTAACCAACACAATGGGTAGGTGACTGATATATAACGTGTTACTCAGGTGAATGTAACCAACACAATGGGTAGGTGACTGATATATAACGTGTTACTCAGGTGAATGTAACCAACACAATGAGCAGGTGTCAGAAATGTAGACTAAGTAAGCTTATTCCTGCTGCGGCCGAACTGCCGAAGGCAGTTATTTAGGAGTGAAGTGGGAAGTCAGAATGTAGACAAAGAAAGTTACACCACAAGTTAAGAAGTTTAGTCAAGAGAAGTTAGTTAGAAAGTTAGGAATCTTCAAGTTTGTAGATTTAAGTCAGTTGAGAAGTATTAAGGAACAGACTAGAGAGTAGTACAGATATCAGCGACTTAAGCAATTAGTTGAGCTGTAATAAGACAAAAAGGGTAAATAATGAACATATGAACTCAGAAATAAAGAACACTTAATTCTACAAGAAGTGCATCCACTATAGATGTTTCACGTGCCAGAATAATAGAAGAAGTCAATAAACATAATTATGATTTATGTATCCTGAAAATAGTCTGTCATGATTGTATTGACTACGTTGTGATCAGTGTGATGTGCTCTGACCCCAACTATAATAACATCCAGATAATAACAATATTAAATAACATCACAACTCTATAACAATCATGACAGGCATCTTACTAGTATCAAATGGAGACGTAAAATCAGAAATCATGACACATATCGCATTAGTATCAAATGGAGATATAAAATCAGAAATCATGACACATATCGCATTAGTATCAAATGGAGATATAAAATCATAAATCATGACACATATCGCATTAGTATCAAATGGAGATATAAAATCATAAATCATGACACATATCGCATTAGTATCAAATGGAGATATAAAATCATAAATCATGACACATATCGCATTAGTATCAAATGGAGATATAAAATCATAAATCATGACACATATCGCATTAGTATCAAATGGAGATATAAAATCATAAATCATGACACATATCGCATTAGTATCAAATGGAGATATAAAATCAGAAATCATGACACATATCGCATTAGTATCAAATGGAGATATAAAATCATAAATCATGACACACATCGCATTAGTATCAAATGGAGATATAAAATCATAAATCATGACAAGCATTGAACTAGTATCAAATGGAGACATAAAATCAGAAATCATGACACACATCGCACTAGCATCAAATGGAGACATAAAATCAGAAATCATGACACACATCGCACTAGCATCAAATGGAGACATAAAATCAGAAATCATGACAAGCATTGAACTAGTATCAAATGGAGACATAAAATCAGAAATCATAACACACATCGCAATAGCATCAAATGGAGACATAACATCAGAAATCATGACACACATCGCGCTAGTATCAAATGGAGACAAAAAATCAGAAATCATGACACACATCGCACTAGCATCAAATGGAGACATAAAATCAGAAATCATGACACACATCGTACTAGCACAAAATGGAGACATAAAATCAGAAATCATGACATATATCGCACTAGTATCAAATGGAGACATAAAATCAGAAATCATGACACACATCGCACTAGCTTCAAATGGAGACATAAAATCAGAAATCATGACACACATCGCACTAGCATCAAATGGAGACATAAAATCAGAAATCATGACACACATCGCACTAGCATCAAATTGAGACATAAAATCAGAAATAATGACAAGCATTGCACTAGTGTCAAATGGAGACATAAAATCAGAAATCATGACACACATCGCACTAGCATCAAATGGAGACATAACATCAGAAATCATGACACACATCGCGCTTGCATCAAATGGAGACATAAAATCAGAAATCATGACACACATCGGACTAGCATCAAATGGAGACATAAAATCAGAAATCATGACACGCATCGCACTAGTATCAAATGGAGACATACAATCAGAAATCATGACACACTTCGGACTACCATCAAATGGAGACATAAAATCAGAAATCATGACACACATCGGACTAGAATCAAATGAAGACATAAAATCAGAAATTATGACACGCATCGGACTATCCTCAAATGGAGACATAAAATCAGAAATTATGACACACATCGTACAAGCATAAAATGGAGACATAACATCAGAAATCGTGACACGCATCGCACTAGCATCAAATGGAGACAAAAAATCAGAAATCATGACACGCATCGCACTAGCATCAAATGGAGACATAAAATCAGAAATCATGACACACATCGCACAAGCATAAAATGGAGACATAAAATAAGAAAGCATGACACACATCGCGCTTGCATGAAATGGAGACATATAATCAGAAATCATGACACACATCGCACT
The DNA here is from genome assembly GCA_032433765.1 of Megaustenia siamemsis. Classification (NCBI taxonomy): domain Eukaryota; kingdom Metazoa; phylum Mollusca; class Gastropoda; order Stylommatophora; family Ariophantidae; genus Megaustenia; species Megaustenia siamemsis. Next base: position 10,023,511 of record JAVIAB010000001.1, read on the forward strand.
AGCATCAAATGGAGACATAAAATCAGAAATCATGACACACATCGCACTAGCATCAAATGGAGACATAAAATCAGAAATCATGACACACATCGTACTAGCATCAAATGGAGACATAAAATCAGAAATCATGACACACATCGGACTAGCATCAAATGGAGACATAAAATCAGAAATCATGACACACATCGGACTGGTATCAAATGGAGACATAAAATCAGAAATCATGACACACATCGGACTAGCTTCAAATGGAGATATAAAATCAGAAATCATGACACACATCGGACTAGTATCAAATTGAGACATAAATCAGAAATCATGACACACATCGGACTAGCTTCAAATGGAGACATACAATCAGAAATCATGACACACATCGGACTAGCGTCAAATGGAGACATAAATCAGAAATTACGACACGCATCGCACTAGCATCAAAAGAAGACATAAAATCAGAAATTACGACACGCATCGCACTAGCATCAAATGGAGACATAAAATCAGAAATCATGACTACACATCGGACTAGCTTCAAATGGAGACATAAATCAGAAATCATGACACACATCGGACTAGCTTCAAATGGAGACATAAAATCAGAAATCATGACTACACATCGGACTAGCTTCAAATGGAGACATAAATCAGAAATCATGACTACACATCGGACTAGCTTCAAATGGAGACATAAATCATAAATCATGACACACATCGCACTAGTATCAAATCATTTCGACAAAATGACGCTAATATGGACATCCAAAGTTTACAGTAAGCGAACAAAACTTATACTGTTCACACAACTCCTGTGTTACCAATGCTAACATATGGATGTGAAAGTGGAAAATCAATGATCCTACTGAAAGGTTCCATGATCCTACTGAAACGATCCATGATCCTACTGGAATGTACCATGATCCTTCTGAAACGTTCCATCATCCTATTGAAGTGTTTCCTGATCCTACTGAAAGGTTCAATAATCCTACTGAAACGTTCCATGATCCTACTGAAACGTTCCATGATCCTACTGAAACGTTCCATGATCCTACTGAAACGTTCCATGATCCTACTGAAACGTTCCATGATCCTACTGAAACGTTCCATGATCCTACTGAAACGTTCCATTTTCCTACTGAAACGTTCCATTTTCCTACTGAAACGTTCCATGATCCTACTGAAACGTTCCATTTTCCTACTGAAACGTTCCATTTTCCTACTGAAACGTTCCATGATCCTACTGAAACGTTCCATTTTCCTACTGAAACGTTCCATGATCCTACTGAAACGTTCCATGATCCTACTGAAACGTTCCATGATCCTACTGAAACGTTCCATTTTCCTACTGAAACGTTCCATTTTCCTACTGAAACGTTCCATGATCCTACTGAAACGTTCCATGATCCTACTGAAACGTTCCATGATCCTACTGAAACGTTCCATGATCCTACTGAAACGTTCCATGATCCTACTGAAACGTTCCATGATCCTGCTGAAACGTTTCATTGAGTTATTGAGTTATATGCGGGGCATCATCATTGCAGTCCGAACATGTCCATAGGTGCTCAGATCCCCTCCTTAGCAATTCCCTCAGTGCCCAGCGACTGACGACTCCAGTTCTGTGTTGGTTGATAAGTCTTCTTACACGGCCACTAAGTTTTTCATTTCTGGCTGTGTCCATCTTTACTCCCATTTTCATCATCAGAAGAAGTGACGTGGATCTGTGTTTGTCGAAGTCCTGTGCTCTTCCCACATCTCGGAGGGCATTGGTGATGTCCGCCCGATCCATTGGTTGCCCGTCCTCAACGACAGTGCAGCTAGCCAACCTGTCTGTTGTTTCATTTCCCCGTCTCCCGCATGTCCAGGGACATTGACAAAGGTGACCTTACGTATTTTGGACTTCTGGCTCTACCCATTGCAAGCGTTCAGAGCCTGCCTCCACTTTTTAAAATCAAGTTCCATGATCCTACTAAACGTTCCATGATTCTACTGAAAGGTTCCATGATCCTACTGAAAGGTTCCATGATCCTACTAAACGTTCCATGATTCTACTGAAAGGTTCCATGATCCTACTAAACGTTCCATGATTCTACTGAAAGGTTCCATGATCCTACTAAACGTTCCATGATCCTACTGAAAGGTTCCATGATCCTACTAAACGTTCCATGATCCTACTGAAAGGTTCCATGATCCTACTGAAACGTTTCAATTTCACGTTGATACATAGGGGACATAACTCAGGATGACTTTCTTCTACTTCTTGAAACTGTTGCTAAAATGTATCCCTTTTCCTCTTATGTCTTTCTTCTGCACATCTTCTTAGTCTTCTCTTTATTATTTTTTCTTTCTTTTCCATTTTCTTTGTTATTTTAAATACAATTATTAATCCCCACCATAAAATATATAAAGAAACAACAGATAAAATTGTTTGGTCACGTGATAAGACAGAAAGTTCAAAACACACCACTACAGTACAGTCTTCTTCGTCTCTCCTTCCTCATTTGCCTTTCAGCGTCTTGGGGAGGTATAATTTGTTTTTCTTGTTGCTTTTCAGTTGGCCTGTCCTGCTATTATATACAGTACTTTAGCACAGTCCATGAGACTCTAGTACAGTACATGAGACTCTAGTACAGTACATGAGACTCTAGTACAGTACATGAGACTCTAATACAGTACATGAGACTCTAGTACAGTACATGAGACTCTAGTACAGTACATGAGACTCTAATACAGTACATGAGACTCTAGTACAGTTTTGTACTGATTTTTTCCAGTTATTGTTTTGAATTATTCTTGCTTCTGTTCTATGATATTTATAAGATATCGATGTTGATAAAGATATCGGATGTTGATAAAGATGCATAATGTTGATAAAGATATCGGATGTTGATAAAGATGCATAATGTTGATAAAGATATCAGATGTTGATAAAGATCCATAATGTTGATAAAGATATCAGATGTTGATAAAGATCCATATGTTGATAAAGATATCGGATGTTGATAAAGATATCCGATGTTGATAAAGATATCGGATGTTGATAAAGATATCGGATGTTGATAAAGATATCCGATGTTGATAAAGATATCGGATGTTGATAAAGATATCGGATGTTGATAAAGATATCCGATGTTGATAAAGATATCGGATGTTGATAAAGATATCGGATGTTGATAAAGATATCCGATGTTGATAAAGATATCGGATGTTGATAAAGATGCATAATGTTGATACAGATATCAGATGTTGATAAAGATCCATAATGTTGATAAAGATATAGGATGTTGATAAAGATATCGGATGTTGATAAAGATATCGGATGTTGATAAAGATATCGGATGTTGATAAAGATATCCGATGTTGATAAAGATCCACAATGTTGATAAAGATATAGGATGTAGATAAAGATATCGGATATTGATAAAGATATCCGATGTTGATAAAGATCCACAATGTTGATAAAGATCCACAATGTTGCTAAGTATGAGCTCAAATATTCAGCTCATGCAAATAAAGAAGGGGAACATTCACGTGCATATGAAGCTAAAATGAATTCATAAACAGACACTAAGTATTGATTATAAGACAAGAGACGGCGTGAATAAGGCAGTTTGTTCATGGGAGAGAGTGGCAGGAAGGAAGGCTTTGGAAATATGAATGTATTTGTTAGCGATAGAGAGAGTCGGTAGCGGAGGTATATGTTAGATATTATGGGAGGTTTAATATGGGTGAGGTGTATTTTAATATTTTATAACGTTGTTGATGAAGGAATATATTTTATAGCGTTAAATAACGTTGTTGATGAAGGAATATATTTTATAGCGATGATTAACGTTGTTGATGAAGGAATATATTTTATAGCGTTAAATAACGTTGTTGATGAAGGAATATATTTTATAGCGATGATTAACGTTGTTGATGAAGGAATATATTTTATAGCGTTAAATAACGTTGTTGATGAAGGAATATATATTATAGCGTTGAATAATGTTGTTTCAATGATAATATAACATAATTATTTCATGACGAAAGGGACAAAAAGCCATTCATAAAATGTACATACAACTTTAAAATCCTGAAATCAGAAGTAGAAAAAGCTATAAAAACAATGAAAAAGGGAAAGGAAGCAGGACCTGACAATATACAGATAGAGATGATACAGGCTGTAGAAGATTTTGGCATTGAAGTGATCACAGACATATGCAATGACATATACCATACAGGATACATACCAAAGGATCTAAAAACATCAACATTCATTGCATTGCCTAAACAGAATGGCGCAGTTGAATGCAGTGATTTTAGAACAATAAGCCTAATGAGCCAGGTAACAACAATTTTACTAAAGGTTATACAGGGAAGGATTCAGAATAAAATCAATACTGAATTAGATGAGCAACAATTTAGATTCAGGAAAAACATTGGCACAAAAGAAGCCATATTCAGCATGAGAACATTGATTGATAAGTACATAGAAGTAAACAGACCAATTTATGCCTGCTTCAGACTACATCAAAGATTTCGATAGAATACACAATAACCAACTTAAAGACTGCCTAAAGGATATAAATCTAGACGACGCAGACATACGACTAATATGTAATCTATACTGGGAGCAAACAGCAATAATAAAATATAACAAGGAGAACTCTACACCCATTGATATAAAAAGAGGAGTAAGACAAGGATGCATCCTATCACCAAGCTTGTTCAATCTATACACTGAGCAAATCTTTAAAAACATCTCAGAGATACCAGGCCTAAACATTAATGGAAAGATAATCAATAACCTAAGATATGCTGCTGATACTGTTCTACTAGCAGAAAATCCTAAAGACCTACAACAATTGCTTAATGTGATAAACATTCATCATCATCATCATCAAGTACCCTGCCGGTTGGCGTAGGCGATCATGTCCCTCCACAATCTTCTATCTACAGTGCACCGTATCAGTTCTGTTGTTGACTGTTTTCCATGCCATGGCACCAAGCTATCCAGTATTTTCTCTCTTTGTCGTCCGCGATCTCTCTTTCCTTTTATTTTGCCACTTGTAACCAAGTATTCCAACTTTCATCTTCTCATGATGTGCCCGTAAATGTTGATTGCTTCTTTCTGATGTTTTTTAAGAGCTCCCTTTATGTGTTGGCCTCTTTGAGAACTTCCTCATTGGTCTTTTTATCTGTCCAGGGAACTTTCAACATTCTTCTGAGAAATCCCATCTCTGTGGCCTCTAATCGTCTTTTCATTTGTATGTCTACTGTCCATGATTCGCTTCCATAGTTCAGAATTAGTTCTATATAGCACCGATGAACTCTCTTTCTCATTTTTATTGACATAGATTTGTGATAAACATTACAAGCAAAAAATATGGACTAGATATGAATATCAAAAAGACTAAAACTATGATCATAAACAAAGAAAATTCTCAAGACCTACAAGTAAATATCACAGTTGAGGGAATACATCTGGAGACAGTCAAGAGCTACAACTACCTTGGACATACTATAACCAATGATGGAAAATGTAAAATTGAAATAAACAAAAGAATATGTATGGCAAAAAGTAATTTTAATACGGTGAAAAGTATACTAACATCCAAGTAAATAACACCAGTGCTAAAACTAAGAATAGCAAAATGTTACATCTTCTCAATATTCCTGTATGGTGTAGAAACATGTACAGTAGACAAGAAAACAGAACCGAAAATTGAAGCCTTTGAAATGTGGATTTATAGAAGAATAGGTAGAATTGGATGGAAAGAAATGAAAACAAACGATGAAGTTTTAAAACAGCTGAAAATAAAAAGAGAACTACTAAATACAATTAAAACAAGACAAATGAAATTTTTTGGGGGCACGTTAACAGACACAACAGCCTACTAAAAGTAATATTGAAAGGGAAAATACAAGGTAAAAGAGGCAGAGGCAGACAAAGACTAACATGGACGAGTAACATCAAAAGATGGACAAGTCAATCTATCACAACCTGCACCTTAAAAGCAAAAAAATAGAGTAGAATGGCGATCCATGGTAGCCAACCTTCGTTGCGGAGACGGCACTCGATGATGATGATGATGATGAACGTCGTTGATGAAGGAATATATTTTATAGCGTTAAATAGCGTTTTTGATGAAGGAATATATTTTATAGCGTTAAATAACGTTGTTGATGAAGGAATATATTTTATAGCGTTAAATTTCGTTTTTGATGAAGGAATATATTTTATAGCGTTGATTAACGTTGTTGATGAAGGAATATATTTTATAGCGTTGATTAACGTTGTTGATGAAGGAATATATTTTATAGCGATGATTAACGTTGTTGATGAAGGAATATATTTTATAGAGATGATTAACGTTGTTGATAAAGGAATATATTTTATAGCGTTAAATAGCATTGTTGATGAAGAAATATATTTTATAGCGTTAAATAGCGTTGTTGATGAAGGAATATATTTTATAGCGTTAAATAACGTTCTTGATGAAGGAATATATTTTATAGCGTTAAATAACGTTGTTGATGAAGGAATATATTTTATAGCGATGATTAACGTTGTTGATGAAGGAATATATTTTATAGTGTTAAATAGCGTTGTTGTTGAAGGAATATATTCTATAGCGATGATTAACGGTGTTGTGGAAGGAATATATTTTATACCGTTAAATAACGTTGTTGATGAAGGAATATATTTTATAGCGATGATTAACGTTGTTGATGAAGGAATATATTTTATAGCGTTAAATAACGTTGATGATGAAGGAATATATTTTATAGCGATGATTAACGTTGTTGATGAAGGAATATATTTTATAGCGTTAAATAACGTTGATGATGAAGGAATATATTTTATAGCGATGATTAACGTTGTTGTGGAAGGAATATATTTTATAGCGTTAAATAACGTTGATGATGAAGGAATATATTTTATAGCGATGATTAACGTTGTTGTGGAAGGAATATATTTTATAGCGTTAAATAACGTTGTTGATGAAGGAATATATTTTATAGCGATGATTACCGTTGTTGATGAAGGAATATATTTTATAGCGTTAAATAACGTTTATGATGAAGGAATATATTTTATAGCGTTAAATAACGTTGTTGATGAAGGAATATATTTTATAGCGATGATTAACGTTGTTGATGAAGGAATATATTTTATAGCGATAAATAAAGTTGATGATAAAGGAATATATTTTATAGCGATGATTAACGTTGTTGATGAAGGAATATATTTTATAGCGTTAAATAACGTTGTTGATGAAGGAATATATTTTATAGCGTTAAATAGCGTTGTTGATGAAGGAATATATTTTATAGCGTTGATTAACGTTGTTGATGAAGGAACATATTTTATAGTGTTAAATAGCGTTTTTGATGAAGGAATATATTTTATAGCGATGATTAACGTTGTTGATGAAGGAATATATTTTATAGCGTTAAATAACGTTGTTGATGAAGGAATATATTTTATAGCGATGATTGACGTTGTTGATGAAGGAATATATTTTATAGCGATGATTAACGTTGTTGATGAAGGAATATATTTTATAGCGATGATTAACGTTGTTGATGAAGGAATATATTTTATAGCGATGATTAACGTTGTTGATGAAGGAATATATTTTATAGCGTTAAATAACGTTGTTGATGAAGGAATATATTTTATAGCGATGATTAACGTTGTTGTGGAAGGAATATATTTTATAGCGTTAAATAACGTTGATGATGAAGGAATATATTTTATAGCGATGATTAACGTTGTTGTGGAAGGAATATATTTTATAGCGTTAAATAACGTTGTTGATGAAGGAATATATTTTATAGCGATGATTACCGTTGTTGATGAAGGAATATATTTTATAGCGTTAAATAACGTTTATGATGAAGGAATATATTTTATAGCGTTAAAAAACGTTGTTGATGAAGGAATATATTTTATAACTTTAAATAACATTGTTGATGAAGGAATATATTTTATAGCGTTGAATAACGTTATTGATGGATGAATATATTTTATAGCGATGATTAACGTTATTGATGAAGGAATATATTTTATAGCGATGATTAACGTTGTTGATGATGGAATATATTTTATAGCGATGATTAACGTTGTTAATGAAGGAATATATTTTGTAGCGATGATTAACGTTGTTGATGATGGAATATATTTTATAGCGATGATTAACGTTGTTGATGAAGGAATATATTTTATAGCGATGATTAACGTTGTTGATGATGGAATATATTTTATAGCGATGATTAACGTTGTTGATGATGGAATATATTTTATAGCGATGATTAACGTTGTTGATGAAGGAATATATTTTATAGCGATGATTAACGTTGTTAATGAAGAAATATATTTTATAGCGATGATTAACGTTGTTGATGATGGAATATATTTTATAGCGATGATTAACGTTGTTGATGAAGGAATATATTTTTTAGCGATGATTAACGTTGTTGATGATGGAATATATTTTATAGCGATGATTAACGTTGTTAATGAAGGAATATATTTTATAGTATTAAATAGCGTTGTTGATGATGGAATATATTTTATAGCGTTGATTAACGTTGTTGATGAAGGAATATATTTTATAGCGTTAAATAACGTTGTTAATGAAGGAATATATTTTATAGCGATAAATAAAGTTGATGATAAAGGAATATATTTTATAGCGATGATTAACGTTGTTGATGAAGGAATATATTTTATAGCGTTAAATAACGTTGTTGATGAAGGAATATATTTTATAGCGTTAAATAGCGTTGTTGATGAAGGAATATATTTTATAGCGTTGATTAACGTTGTTGATGAAGGAATATATTTTATAGTGTTAAATAGCGTTGTTGATGAAGGAATATATTTTATAGCGATGATTAACGTTGTTGATGAAGGAATATATTTTATAGCGTTAAATAACGTTGTTGATGAAGGAATATATTTTATAGCGATGATTGACGTTGTTGATGAAGGAATATATTTTATAGCGATGATTGACGTTGTTGATGAAGGAATATATTTTATAGCGTTAAATAGCGTTGTTGATGATGGAATATATTTTATAGCGATGATTAACGTTGTTGATGAAGGAATATAATTTATAGCGATGATTAACGTTGTTAATGAAGGAATATATTTTATAGCGATGATTAACGTTGTTGATGATGGAATATATTTTATAGCGATGATTAACGTTGTTGATGAAGGAATATATTTTATAGCGATGATTAACGTTGTTGATGATGGAATATATTTTATAGCGATGATTAACGTTGTTGATGAAGGAATATATTTTATAGCGTTAAATAGCGTTGTTGATGATGGAATATATTTTATAGCGATGATTAACGTTGTTGATGAAGGAATATAATTTATAGCGATGATTAACGTTGTTAATGAAGGAATATATTTTATAGCGATGATTAACGTTGTTGATGATGGAATATATTTTATAGCGATGATTAACGTTGTTGATGAAGGAATATATTTTATAGCGATGATTAACGTTGTTGATGATGGAATATATTTTATAGCGATGATTAACGTTGTTGATGCGGGGAATATATTTTATAGTGATGATTAACGTTGTTGATGAAGGAATATATTTTATAGTGATGATTAACGTTGTTAATGAAGGAATATATTTTATAGCGATGATTAACGTTGTTGATGATGGAATATATTTTATAGCGATGATTAACGTTGTTGATGAAGGAATATATTTTTTAGCGATGATTAACGTTGTTGATGATGGAATATATTTTATAGCGATGATTAACGTTGTTGATGAAGGAATATATTTTATTGTATTAAATAGCGTTGTTGATGATGGAATATATTTTATAGCGTTGATTAACGTTGTTGATGAAGGAATATATTTTATAGCGTTAAATAACGTTGTTAATGAAGGAATATATTTTATAGCGATGATTAACGTTGTTGATGAAGGAATATATTTTATAGTGTTAAATAGCGTTGTTGATGAAGGAATATATTTTATAGCGTTGATTAAAGTTGTTGATGAAAGAATATATTTTATAGCGTTAAATAACGTTGTTAATGAAGGAATATATTTTATAGCGATGATTGACGCTGTTGATGAAGGAATATATTTTTAGTGTTAAAAAACGTTGTTGATGAAGGAATATATTTTATAACTTTAAATAACATTGTTGATGAAGGAATATATTTTATAGCGTTGAATAACGTTATTGATGAATGAATATATTTTATAGCGATGATTAACGTTATTGATGAAGGAATATATTTTATAGCGTTGAATAACGTTGTTGATGCGGGGAATATATTTTATAACGTTCAATAACGTTTTTGATGAAAGAATTAAAAAAAAAGTAAGTAACCCTGTCACGCCAAGTGGCGAATAGGGAATATGATGTTAGTGATCATAAATTTTACAGACCTTCGGCACATGATTTTTGTGGTAATGTGGTCGGTATTACGGCCGTGCCGCTTTACTTTCCCAGGAAAAAATCCGGTACCCATTTAACGCTGGGTGAACTCGAAGCCCGTCGGTTGGGATCGAACCCTACCCCTTGTCCTTTGTAGACCAGTTCACTAACCACTGAGCTATCGCGGTTCCCTTGATGAAAGAATATATTTGTATTAATATGGCTGATATTGCTTTGTGAGGGAGTCGTGAATCGGGATAGAGAGGATGTGAAAAATAGACAGATAAATTTATTGATGGATAAGTGAGTGAGTGGATGGGTGGATGAATGGATGGATGAGTGGGTGGAGGGGTGAGTGGATGGATTGGTGGGTGAATGGATGGTTAGATGGGTTGATTGGAAGATGGGTTCATGGATGGGTTAATAGATAGATATATAAAATGGACTGCGGACAGAGTCAGACAGTTAGATGGATAGACATACATACAGACAGTCAGACAGACAAAAGACAGATATATAGCCAGTCAGACAGACAGACATAAAGTCAGTCAGTAAGACATATAGACAGATATATAGAGAGATGATATGTAGGTAGGTAGGTAGGTAGGTAGGTAGGTAGGTAGGTAAGTAGGTAGGTAGGTAAGTAGGTAAGTTGGTAAGTAAGTTGGTAGGTAGCTAGGTAAGTAGGTAGGTAGGTAGGTAGGTAAACAAGCAAAAGGACAGACGGGTATGTAGGTAATTAGATAAGTATATAGGTAGGTAGGTAATTAGGTAGGTTGGTAAGTAAGTTGGTAGGTAGGTAGGTAAACAAGCAAAAGGACAGACGGACGGACTGGTGTGTTAATTCATATATATATATATATATATATATATATATATATATATATATATATATAACAGACACATAGACACTGTAAATGCATACTTAGTCTGACACAGACTAAATGGTATAAGGCAGGGAAACACACATAAAAGTGTGTAGGTATATAACTAGATTAGCAGACAGGTATAACCATACAGATGCAGTTATATAGCCAGATTGTCTACAATACATTTAGTTACAAACAGGAGATAAGACGAATTTAAATTGGGCAATGATATCTCTATGATGGATGCGAATCATGGACAATAGGACAACCGACAAGAAAATCACCGGAGGCTGTAGAAATATGGTTTTATAGAAGAATGTTGCGAACACCATGTACAGGCAAAAAGAGTATGAAAACGTTATGAAAGAGGCCAAAGCAAAAAGAGAGCTAATATCCAATATTAGGAAGAAACAATCATAATTTTTTGACCATGTAATGAGAAGAGAACAGCTAGAATATATTGTAACAACTGCGAAAATTGAGGGACGAAGAGATAGAGGGAAACAAAGATAAAAGGTACCAGACAGCTTGAGATAATGGCTTTTGCAGAAGGTCAACAACAGAAATGATACATAACGGTCGAGCTCGAAAGTTGTGGAGAGACATGATCATCTGCGCCAGCAGGCCCGGTACTCGATGATGAGAATGATGAATGATATCTCACGATGCTAATCTTTCATGAGAACTAAACTAGATCGTGCAAACGCATAATCTTTCATGACAACTAAACTAGATCGTGCAAACGTATAATCTTTCATGAGAACTAAACTAGATCGTGCAAACGTATAATCTTTCATGAGAACTAAACTAGATCGTACAAACGTATAATCTTTCATGACAACTAAACTAGATCGTGCAAACGTATAATCTTTCATGAGAACTAAACTAGATCGTGCAAACGTATAATCTTTCATGAGAACTAAACTAGATCGTACAAACGTATAATCTTTCATGACAACTAAACTAGATCTTACAAACGTATAATCTTTCATGAGAACTAAACTAGATCGTACAAACGTATAATCTTTCATGAGAACTAAACTAGATCGTGCCAACTTATAATCTTTCATGAGAACTAAACTAGATCGTGCAAACGTATAATCTTTCATGAGAACTAAACTAGATCGTACAAACGTATAATCTTTCATGAGAACTAAACTAGATCGTACAAACGTATAATCTTTCATGAGAACTAAACTAGATCGTACAAACGTATAATCTTTCATGAGAATTAAACTAGATCGTACAAACGTATAATCTTTTTCAGAAAATAAATTGTTGCTGATAAAATATCCAGTGGTAGTATAAATTATATCAGAGAAATATGCATGTATCACCTACCTGTTATAATGATTATTTTTGTTTGCTCTTTTGTTTCAGGTTGTTTCACTGAAAAAGCCCGAGCCGAAAGAGAGGGCGGAAGTGAGCCACTTAATAAACAGAACAATACCGAGTGATGCTTAAAAGAGACTCATGATGGCGACTATCTTGCTATTTCTTCTAGGCTTATTTCAGGTGGGATTTTCCCGCTTCCACAAACCACAATTGCCTTCAGAGTACAACATGACAAGGTGAGTTCATTGTCCTTTTATGAATTGGCTTCTTGTGTTGCTGATGATGCCGATTTTTATTTGTAGTGGACAAGAAATTGTCTTTTTTTTTAATATGGGAAACAATGAGATGAGAATCTTTACCTTGGTGCTTGTTATGGTTATTCGAAGGCCCCGGTATCACTGCAAACGAATGGAAATCCGTAATTGCTCAACGCTTGTGCCAGTGGAATTATTCAAATTAACATCTCATCGAATATGCAAACAAATAAAGGCCGCTGCAGTCCCCATTGTTGTGAACACATCACACATCAAAAGTCATAAGGGGTATTATAGCGCCGACAGTGAACGCATCTGAACCGTCCTTTGTCAAACGATATCATCATTCATCGTAAGCCATCTGGATATAAAAACATCATCCGGATAATAAAACACACAGCTCACGGTGTGCACAGAGCACTACTCAGTAGCCCCCGGCAGCAAGCCAGACTTTTAATATGAAGAAACTGCAACAGGGAACACTTTTCAGATACTGCCTCAACGGTTCCCTGTCGCCTATCCGCCATATTGACCGGAAGTCAATCTTTACATAAAGTAATAGACAACAATGAGTTTAAAATATTTACATAAATATTAAGAAACAAAGTTAAATGAAATTCTGTCTTCTTCTTTTTCTACTTCTTATACTTCTTCTTTCACTTCCACCTACCTTTCTTCCTTCTTTTTACTTCTTCTTCTACCTTTCAGCTCCCTGTGGAGCATAGGTCTTCAACAAACACTTTCAGCTCCCTGTGGAGCATAGATCTTCAACAAACACTTTCAGCTCCCTGTGGAGCATAGGTCTTCAATAAACACTTTCAGCTCCCTGTGGAGCATAGGTCTTCAACAAACACTTTCAGATCCCTGTGGAGCATAGGTCTTCAACAAACACTTTCAGCTCCCTGTGGAGCAAAGGTCTTCAACAAACACTTTCCAAGCCGTTTTGTTTCTTCCTATTCTTTTAATATCATTCCATGTGCCCCATACTCTTAATATCTGCTTCAATGTGTCTTCTACAAATATATTTTGATCTTCCTCTTTGTCTCTTCCCTTGGGGATTCCAAAAAGAGCTTGCTATCTCGGGTAAAATTGTGAAAACAGGAGTTTTTGTGTTTAAAGAACTCTTGCCCGTTAAAAGTCCAAAAGAGTAAGCAAAAATGGCTGCTGCCATTGCAAGAATTATCAAGTAATTAAAAATCTACTTATGCTGAGGACGGATGCGTCGGGCCGAAAGGCGTAGTTATCGCGGTTTGTTTTAAATTAGCCGCACAACGCATCCACGTCCGCTAAACGGATGAACGGTAAAGTAGAAGAAAAAAATGTTTATATCAGGGTGATATCCATGTACACCACGTGACGACTGCCTGGAGCATGCGACCTTTATTCTTCAACCTCCACATAAACAGCCCTGCAGATCGAAGAAGATGAAATGAAAGGGGTAATTATTTGTTTTATTTTATCTCTCACATTAATAATGTTTAATTTGACCCAACTAAATTCAACCTGTCCTATTGTCTCATGTAACCAGCAGCTAAGTAAATCCTGGCCACCGTTTCTTTCCGCCATTTTTATATCAGTGTTTGGCTTTCGTGTTTATATTTCTTTGTTTATTTTAGAATATAATTTACCTGTCGCGTTAATGTTTGCACATATTTGTTGGTGTGTTTTGTAACTGCTGAAAGCTTTTGCCGAAACGCTGTATTTTGTCTCATCTTACTATTAGTTTATCTGTTTTATACCGTTTTGGCTTTTGTTTTTTACTTGTTCTTTACAGCTGTACTCTCGCCTCCGCATTGTATATAATATGTTTTTACACTTCACAATTGTGCGCACCTCCAATCTATCTGTTGTTCTTTCGAGCCGAAGACGGCACATAGGGCAGAACCACAATCTCAAAAACAGAATCTTTGTGTGCCAAAATAACACATATTGCAGAGATCACTGCTTCTAAAATCTATGGCTCTGTTTCCATAACAATAGTTTTTTACAATGACAGCTTGTCAAGCCATCAATCAACCTCCTTAGTCGCTTCTTACGACATGTCTGTAAGGTCACAGTGTCACTATTCTCTACTTCCCACATAATGAGGCCACGGTAACACACGGGAACACTTACCTCCATTACTAATGTTTAATTGCCTGGCTCTCTCTCTTTTGGGAGCCGCGATAGCTCAGTGGTTAGTGAACTGGACTGCAAAGGACAAGGGGTAGGGTTCGATCCCAACCGACGGCTTCCGGGTTCACCCAGCCTTAAATGAGTACCGGATTTTTTTTCAGGGAAAGTAGAGTGGGCGTAATATCGACCACATTACCCCAAAAATCATGGGCCGAAGGTCTGTAAAATTTATGGTCACTAACACCATATTCCCTATACGCCACTTGGTGTGACGGGGGGCTCTTTACTTTATTTTTTCCTCTCTCTTTTATCTTCATAATTAATTAATTAACTTCGATCATTAAGCGAACAAAAATAATTCATTCACAAAATAAATCACACGTTTTAGTTACTTTTATTTCAAATTATGGACTTGATTTATCCCCCCCTGATTTGCCTACGATGCTACTCTGTATAATATTGCAAGTATACAGTTGTGTTTCACTACTTCTGTTAACTCAACTGTATAACTGTATAAACGAGATACTGCTATTATAATAATGTTCACATAAAGAGTAATAGTGGAACGGACGAGCTCATAGAGAATGAAAAGAAACCAGAAGAAGAAAAATAATATAATATTTTTTTTTTTACATTTCAGATGTGCAATAAATATGTAAATTTTGTATATTAATTTAGTGAGAACAAAGAAGCGAAAAAAAAAACGGAGGGAAATTGCTATCAACTGAAGCGGGACAAAGGGTGAAAAATTTGCATTTTGCTTTCTGAAAAGAAAGACAAAGAGTGTGTGGTGTTTGACAGTTTTTAATCATAATTTGAAGTTCGGCTGCCCATAACCGTTTTCAGGATAAAGTTGGTGTGATGATGAGTTCTATGATAACCCGTTTGGGTCACTTATATCCGTGGGATCTTGATGTCTCAGAAAATAGAGAAAAGATAGCCAAAAGATATAATATAATAGTGACGCTAAATGATGCTAAACGATAATAAAATATTGACACTCAAGGGTACACTATCATTAATCAAATAAACTGTCGACGGTTATAGTTACGGTTAATCGAAGGCCCTGGTATCACAGAAAACGAATTAAAATCCATAATTGCTCAACCGCCCGTGCCAGTGGAATCATTCGAATTAACATCTCATCTTACTGAAAGATGCAAAAAATCAAGGCAGCTGCAGTCCCCATCATAGCAGATATAGCACACGCCAAAAGACATAAACCAATACTGCACCGAAAGCGAACGCAGCTGAACTGTCCTTTGTCATACGATATCACTATTCATCGTAAGGAATCGAAATATCGAAACACGATCCGTATGAAAAACACAGCTCATGATGTGCACAGAGCACTAAACTCAGTAGCTCCAGCAGCAATCCGGACTTGGAATTTGAGGAAACAGCAACAAGGGACACTTTTCAGACTGAGCCTTAGCTGTTCCTGCCGCCTATCCGCCATATTTACCGGACGTCTGACGTCGGGTAGCGTTAAACTACCGTTTGAATACCGAAAGGGTTTCAGTTTAGTTAATCACAATTTCTATAGTCCGTTCCAAAACGTGTGCCCCTATTCAAATTTCTATAGTCTGTTCCAAAACGTGTGCCCCTATTCAAATTTCTATAGTCCGTTCCAAAACTTGTGCCCCTATTCAAATTTCTATAGTCTGTTCCAAAACTTGTGCCCCTATTCAAATTTCTATAGTCTGTTCCAAAACTTGTGCCCCTATTCAAATTTCTATAGTCTGTTCCAAAACTTGTGCCCCTATTCAAATTTCTATAGTCTGTTCCAAAACTTGTGCCCCTATTCAAATTTCTATAGTCTGTTCCAAAACTTGTGCCCCTATTCAAATTTCTATAGTCTGTTCCAAAACTTGTGCCCCTATTCAAATTTCTATAGTCTGTTCCAAAACTTGTGCCCCTATTCAAATTTCTATAGTCTGTTCCAAAACTTGTGCCCCTATTCAAATTTCTATAGTCTGTTCCAAAACTTGTACCCCTATTCAAATTTCTATAGTCTGTTCCAAAACTTGTGCCCCTATTCAAATTTCTATAACTAAAGAACCGTGTTTTGTTTTAATTGTTGACATTATTCAAATTGCTATAACTAAAGAACCGTGTTTTGTTTTAATTGTTGACATTATTCAAATTGCTATAACTAAAGAACCGTGTTTTGTTTTAATTGTTGACATTATTCACATTGCTATAACTAAAGAACCGTGTTTTGTTTTAATTGTTGACATTTCGTATGTAAACTGTTTATTGTGATGACGTTACATAAAATATTCTTGTCAAACAAATAGATGGTTTTAATTGTGTCTTATTTGCGGTGTCATCATCATCATCATTGAGTGTCGTCTCCGCATCGACGGTTGGCTACCATAGAGCGCCATTCCGCTCTGTCTCTTGCTTTGGTGGTGCAGATTGTCATTGGCTGATTTGTTCATCTTTTGATGTTACTCGTCGATGTTAGTCTTGGTCTGCCTCTGCCTCTATTACCTTGTATTTTCATTTCCAATATTACTTTTTGTAGGCTGTTGTGTCTTTTAACATGCCCCAACAATTTCATTTATCTTGTTCTAATTGTGTTTAGTAGTTCTCTTTTAATTTTAGTTGTTTTAAAACTTCATCATTTGTTTTCTTTTCTTTCCATCCAATTCTACCTTTTTTTTTATATTTCCACATTTCAAATGTTTCAATTTTCGGTTCTGTTTTCTTGTCTAATGTCCATGTTTCTACACCATACAAGAATATTGAGAAAATGTAACATTTTGCTATTCTTAGTTTCAGCCCTGGTGTTATTTGCTTCGATGTTAGTATACTTTTCACCGCATTAAAATTGCTTTTTGCCATACCTATTGTTTTGTTTATTTCAGTTGTACATTTTCCATCACTGGTTATAGTATATCCAAGGTAGTTGTAGTTCTGAACTGTCTCCAGGTTTATTCCTTCAATTTTTGTGGGTTTCATTTATCGTAAGTAAAATGAAAGTAAAGTGCTATTTCACTGATTTCTTCTTAGCTGTGAACTGTCTCCAGGACATGCTAGCGGTAGATACAAGCAAATACACATAATGATACTAGTCAAATAGAATTGTTACACGTTCTACTGGTCAACGCTATAAGCGATACGGAACCAAAAATGTATGTATGGATTTTTGGCACAGATTTGTGCTGAACATACCACGTCTCGCTTCACTGAACACTACCTGTGTGTTCTGATCCATCAAAGGCGCAATAAAGATGTCTGGATTGGGGCCCAGAAAGATAACATCCCGACATCTTCAAGTAAAAAAGATGAAATAAAAATGTGGCTCACGCAGGAACACATATCATTTAACGACATTGTTCTTTTCTCTGGGTTTGATAAGCAAGGATAACGATTCTCCGTTTACTCTCTTTGCAAAAAATGTTGATAAATCTTCATTGAAATAGTTTGAAGTGTAACGAATTTAATCTTTAGATTCTTTGTAAAATGTGCCCAGTCACGAGAAAGTTTATCCACGCCTTTTAAATCAATTATAATCAGCAGGCAGTTTTCAATATAAGCACCAGGACGGTTAGACAATGCCAGAAATCTGTGCACATTTGTTTTTAATACGCGTGCAGCGTTGACCAGTAGAAACTGTAAATGTTCTGTTTGACTAGTATCATTACGTGTATTTGTTTTTATATACTGCAAGTAAGACAAAATTACAACCATCTATTTGTTTCCAATTAATTATTTTTTACATAACGACATAGCAATAGACAGTTTACATACAAAATGTCAACAATTAAAACCAAACCGTTAATAAGTTATAGCACTTTGAAGAGAAGTACGAGTTTTGGGCAGGACTTTAGTAGTTTGCTTGAAACTACAATAAAATGTTGGTACAGGATTGTAGCCCAAACAATGAATAAATTCCTGTTACTAAATCGCACAAAATTGCAATACAATATTGACACTAGAATATATATATATATATGGCCTTTGGTAAGGTCACCTTTCTCTATGTCCCTGGACATGCGGGAGTACGGGGAAATGAGAGAGCAGACAGGTTGGCTAGATGTGCTGTCGTTGAGGACGGTCAACCAATGGATCAGGCGGACATCATCAATGCTCTCCTAGATGTGGGAAGAGCACAGGACATCGACAAACACAGATCCACATCACTTCTTCGGATGATAGAGATGGGAGTTAAGATGGGCACAGCCAGAAATGAGAAACTTAGTGGCCGTGTAAGAAGACTTATCTACCAACACATAACTGGAGTCGTCAGTTGCTGGACACTGTGGGACATGCTAAGGAGGGGATCTGAGCACCTGTGGACTTGTTCGGAGTGCAATGATGATGACCCGCAAAAACTCAACTCAATCATGATAAGTTAGCAGTTTGGTAAAGCATTAGTATCTCATACTGGGTGCCGTTTTACTGAACATCTTCTCTCGTGGCTGAATTTGCCAATCCTGGACAGACAGATCCATCCACAGAACGAGCAAGGTGTATTTGCGGTACCTGGCCTTGTCTCTTTTCTCTTGTGCCTTTTGTCTTCTGAAGTTGATATCAACACTGTCTCGGAAGTTGCTGTGTCACTTTTTATGTTTGCTCTCCATGTTCTACGATCCGCAGCCACATTTTCCTACTTTCTTTCACTTATAGAAAATTCCCTTAAGGAAGCCCTGCAAACATCCTTATATCTCTAGATATCACTAGAATGCGCTAAAATAAAATAAAAATAGTAATAATATTGATAATAGATAACGGAAAAATGGTTTCCTTTAACAATTGGTGTGTCAGTGTTTTATTTTATTTTGGCTCTTCTATTGACACCCCCCACCACCACCTTTGCTACTATGTTTCACAATGTTTATGATATTCAAAGAATTCACTATTTTATGCTCTGCCTTTTTGGTTTGTTGTTTTCGTAGCGTTTTTTGATGAACCGCTGAAACATATTTTGCACTTTCTGTTTTATCACGTGACCAATCCAAGTTATTTCTTGTTTCATTATGCATTAAATAATTGGCACAGCTATTTTGTATTAATTCTTCACTTATGTTCTTATACCTCAGGCTGTCTCCTGCCATGCGTCTGAAACATTCTACGTTAGTTATATTTCTTATTGTTCTTGAGTCCAGGTCTGGCATTAGTAGCACCGCGCTGAAATGAAGATTGAGTTGTAGAGTGCCCTTCTTCACTCTAACGTCATTTCTTTGTTGGACATTTATTGAGTTATTTGTGGATCATCATCACTGCACTCCGAACATGTCTATAGGTGCTGAGATCCCCTCCTCAGCCAGTCTTGCAGTGTCCAGCGACTGACGACTCCAGTTCTGTGTTCGTTGATAAGTCTTCTTACACGCCCACTAAGTTTCTCGTTTCTGCCTGTGCCCATCTTAACTCCAATCTCTGTCATCCAAAGAAGTGGCGTGGATTTGTGTTTGTCGACGTCCTGTGCTCTTCCTACATCTAGGAGGGCATTGATGATGTCCGCCCGATCCATTGGTTGACCGTCTTCAACGACAGCGCAACTAGCCAACCTGTCCGCCTTTTCATTTTCCCATATTTTCGCATGTCCATGGATGTAGACAATGGTGATTCTACTCTGGACAAGAAAAGTGACATTGGTCCGAATATTTGTCACTTTTAAATCTTGAGTTTTGCTGTTTGTGGATTGTCGAATGTCACTAGACTTCCTAGATCTTTTAACCCTACCACCAACTTTCATTGTTTGCCGAATATAAAGCTATAAATTATATCGACTGTAAATACAGTGCATCTGTCATTAATAAATGACTAAAACTGTGTAAATCTATTTTTATAATTCTCAAAATAGAAGCAACTCTACATAACATAAGATTACAACAACATTTTTATTTCAGAAATGGGGAAATTATTATAAAATATTGATATCAAACACGGACAAATGTCAAGAAAATACTAAAGTCAAATATAGGGGAAACTTTACGATAAAGTTTACATCAAACATATGGGAAACTTTACGATAATGTTTATGTCTGACATAGGCGAAACTTTACGATAAAGTGTACATCAAACATATGGGAAACTTTACGATAATGTTTATGTCTGACATAGGCGAAACTTTACGATAATGTTTATGTCTGACATAGGCGAAACTTTACGATAATGTTTACGTCAAACATATGGGAAACTTTACGATAATGTTTATGTCTGACATAGGAGAAACTTTACGATAATGTTTATGTCTGACATAGGCGAAACTTTACGATAATGTTTAAGTCTGACATAGGCGAAACTTTACGATAATGTTTACGTCAAACATATGGGAAACTTTACGATAATGTTTACGTCAAACATATGGGAAACTTTACGATAATGTTTATGTCTGACATAGGCGAAACTTTACGATAATGTTTATGTCTGACATAGGCGAAACTTTACGATAATGTTTATGTCTGACATAGGCGAAACTTTACGATAATGTTTATGTCTGACATAGGCGAAACTTTACGATAATGTTTACGTCAAACATATGGGAAACTTTACGACAATGTTTATGTCTGACATAGGGGAAACTTTACGATAATGTTTATATCTGGCATAGGGGAAACATTACGATAATGTTTATGTCTGACATAGGGGAAACTTTACGATAATGTTTACGTCAAACATATGGGAAACTTTACGATAATGTTTATGTCTGACATAGGGGAAACTTTACGATAATGTTTATGTCTGACATAGGGGAAACATTACGATAATGTTTATGTCTGACATATGGAAAACTTTACGATAATGTTTATGTCTGACATAGGCGAAACTTTACGATAATGTTTATGTCTGACATAGGGGAAACTTTACGATAATGTTTATGTCTGACATAGGGGAAACTTTACGATAATGTTTACCTCAAACATATGGGAAACTTTACGATAATGTTTATGTCTGACATAGGCGAAACTTTACGATAATGTTTATGTCTGACATAGGGGAAACTTTACGACAATGTTTACCTCAAACATATGGGAAACTTTACGATAATGTTTATGTCTGACATAGGGGAAACTTTACGATAATGTTTATGTCTGACATAGGGGAAACTTTACGATAATGGTTACGTCAAACATATGGGAAACTTTACGATAATGTTTATGTCTGACATAGGGGAAACTTTACGATAATGTTTATGTCTGATACATGGAAACAATTAGAAAAGCATTTACACGCAACAACCCAATAATATTGTAGCAGTAAAATCGACTCATTTCACAAAATGTTACATGCCCTAAAGATTAAGAAAGTCTGGGTCATATTTTCACTGCTTGCGATATTTCTTTGTCCAGCCAAATCTCTTGAGTGGGGCAAAAAGATTTATTCGAACAATTGTACATTGTGGCCATTACTGTAGTTCGGTAGCTCTTTCGTGACAGTCACAAATAGTTTGTTTCCAGAAATCTGTGCGTTCTTATGAGGGAGATGTGCTTTTGTGAACCAAATAGAAACAGACAGACAGAGAGAGAGAGAGAGAGAGAGAGAGAGAGAGAGAGAGAGAAGAAAGAGAGAGAGAACAGAATAAGACTGCTACATCTAGTATACAATCATCATCATCATCAAGTACCGGGCCTGCTGGCGTAGGTGATCATGTCTCTCCACAATTTTCGATATCGGCAGTTATTTATAATTTCTTTTGTTGACCTTCTGCCAAGCCATTTTCTTAAGCTGTCTGGTATCTTTTCTCTTTGTTTCCCTCTATCTCTTCGTCCCTCAATTTTCACAGTTGCTACAATATATTCCAGTTGTTCTCTTCTCATTACATGACCAAAAAATGATGATTGTTTCTTCCTAATATTGCAAATTAGCTCTCTTTTTGCTTTGCTCTCTTTCAGAACGTTTTCATTACTCTTCTTAGCTGTCCATGGTATTCTCAACATTCTTCTGTAAAACCACATTTCTACAGACTCCAGTGATTTTCTTGTCTGTTGTCCTATTGTCCATGATTCACATCCATATGTTAAGACTGACTCTACATAACATCTAAGAACTCTTTTTCTTGTTTCGATTGTTAAAAATGGATTGCATAGTATCTTCTTCATTTTTTGGAAATCTGCTTTTGCCTGAGTCATTCTTCATTATTCTGATGACTATTGTCAGGTCAGGTAATTTTACCTGCGACTGTATGCAGTAAACAGTACAACCTGTAGCTGCCCTGCTGCCTTGCAGGTAAGCTCGGGAGAGTAAAAGGCTAAGGAAGGGTACCCCGAAGTAAAACAACCCCACTGCCTTTTGGGTGAGACTTTTTAGTCAAAGGCTAGCAGAGCCAACTGTAAACAAATCGACGGAAGGCAACAGAAAACCACCGTGGTAACCTCTTAAATACAGTCATGAATCTGGTATACAATATTTGAGGAAAAAAAGGTTCAAAGAGATTTAAAATGTGGTATTTTCTGGAAATTGTAAGGGAGAGTGAGGGAGGGAAAGAAAGAAGGTGGAGATAACGAAAGAGAGAGAACAACAGAATAAGCCGGCGATATCTTCTATAAAATACATGAGGTAAAAGATTCAAAGAAATGAAAACTGTGTTTTTTTGGTGTGTGGAAACTACAAGAGAGTAGAAAGACAGAGAGTGAGAGAGGGCATAACGAAAGAGAGAAGAACACAAGTTGAGGAGTCTCATCTTCTTTTACCTTTTAGCTCCCGGTGGAGCATAGGTCTTCAACAAACACTTTACAAGTCGTTCTGTTTTTTGCCATTCTTTTAAGATCATTCCATGTCTTCCCCATCATCTTCGTCTCTGCTTCTATCTGTCTTCTCCAAGAATTCCTTGGTCTTCCTCTTTGTCTTTTCCCCTGGGGATTCCAAAAAAGGGCCTGTTGTGTAATACTCTCAGTTGACTTCCGTAGTGTGTGTCCTATCCATCGCCATCGTCTTCGCTGTATCTCTTTATCCACTGGTATTTGACCGGTACATTTCCATAAGTCCACGTTAGTGACTTTGTCCTGCCATTTCCATCCCTTTATTCTGCGCAAGCATCCATTAATGAAAGTCTGTACTTTCGTGATTGTCAATTTTGTCATTCTCCATGTTTCACAGCCATATAATAGGACCGACTTAACATTTGAGTTGAAAATTTTTATTTTTGTATTTAGCCTAATTTCTTTGGATTTCCATATGTTTCCCAGGGCAATGAAAGCTCCTCTTGCTTTTGATATCCTTATTTTGGTATCATTTTCTGTTCCTCCCTCTTTATCTATATTACTGCCCAGATATATATAAGATTGTACGTCTAGTAGAGGTATTTCTCCTAGTTTTATATGGTTATTGCCAACTGCATTAATTCTCATAATGTTGGTTTTATCTCTATTATTCTTTAGTCCTAGCTGTTGTGATCTCTCATCTAATATACTCGTTTTATCCTGCATCTGTTGATGGCTGTGTGATAGGAGAGCTATGTCATCAGCAAAGTCTAAATCATCAAGTTGTTTGGTCAGTGACCACTGGATCCCATTTCTGTTGTTTTGAGTTATTTTCATAATCCAATCTATGGCCAGTAGAAAGAGAAATGGAGACAGGAGGCATCCTTGCCTTACTCCTGTTCTTATTTCAAATGCTTCTGTAAGCTGTCCTTCATGCACCACACTACATTTTGTTCCTTCATATATTGTTTTTATCAGGTTAATAAACTTTATGGGGATTCCGTAATGACTCAGCAACTTCCAAAGCATTCTTCTGTCTAAACTATCAAATGCCTTTTCGTAATCTATGAATCCAATATATAGTGGGGATTTTAGTTCTAAACTTTGTTCAACTATTATACGTAGAGTAGTTATTTGATCAGCACATTATCTGTTCTTCCTAAAACCTGCTTGTTCATCTCTCAAGTGTTTCTCTATAGCCTCTTTTAGTCTCTCCAGAATGATTCTGCCTAATATTTTTCCTGGCACTGATAGTAGCATAATTCCCCTATAATTTGTGCACTCCTGTAAACTTCCTTTCTTTGGTAGTTTTATCATATAACCTTCTCTCCAGTCTTTAGGCATTTCTTCCCTCTCCCAAATTTTATCCAATAGATCCTGTAAGATCTTGGTAGAGGTGTTAATATCTGCTTTGATGGCTTCCGAAGGAATTTCATCTGGTCCTTTGGCTTTACCATCTTTTAATAGTTTGACGGCTTTCATTATTTCTTCTATTCTTGGTTTTCCACAGTTAACGTGTAACTCTTCTTCTGCTGGTAGTATATCTGGAGGATTATTTGAGCCGGGTCTGTTCAAAAGTTCTTCAAAGTGTTCTTTCCATCTCTCCATTTGTTTCCTTATATTACTAAGCAGATTTCCTTTCTTGTCTTTGTTAAAGGCGTTGATCTGTTTGTATTTTCCACCTAATTTCTTTGTGCTGTTGTTCAGTTCTTTCATATTCCCTATTTTGCTGCTTCTTCTGCCTCTTTAGCTAGTTCATCTATATATTTCCTCTTATCCCTTTTAATGCATCTTCTCACTTCTTTGTTCACCTCTGTGTAAGCTTCCTGTGTCTTGGCTTTATTACTTCTTGTTTTGCTTTTATTTATGTCTGCTTTCTTGTTCTTTCTTTCTTTAATTTTATCCAGGGTCTCTGCTGTCATCCATGCCTTATTCTGGCGTTCTCTTTTCCCCAGTGTTTCTTCGCATGTCTCTTTCCATATATCTTTTACCTGTTTCCAATGATCTTCTATATTTATTGTATTTTCTAGTTGTTGGAGGACTTGCTATTTGTTTGATATTGAAGTTGAGGAGTGTGAGAAGAACAACTCAAATGAAACAAGAACCACTTAACACAATTCAAATAAGGCAAATGAGACTCTTGGGGCATGTTAAAAGAAACAGCAGTCTACTAAGGGAAACTGGAAGAGACAATGCAAGGTAAAAGAGGCAGAGGCAGACCAAGACTAACATAGAAGAGTAACATCAAAAGATGGATAAGTCAGCCTATGACAACCTGCACTATCAAAGCAAGAGAGAGGGTGGAATGGCGCTCAAGGTAGCCAACCTTCGATGACAGAGACGGCACTCAATGACGACGATCCCTGTGTAATAGTTGCACTGATTCCCTACGAGAACAGTCAGGCTCTTCGGTCTATATATTGTTCTTTGTTTTGTTTCTGTTGTTGATTGTCATTTTGTCCGAGTGCTGTACACATACCTCTTCCTCTGAATTGATTCGTTGATTCCCTCTAGTTTAAGTTTCCCTCTATAATAATATTCATTTATTATTATTTGTCTCCAGTCTAAACCACTGGAAACTGCTATTCGTGCTGTTTCCTCCTAAATGTTTGTCTGCAACACAAGTATTCAGCCCTACCCTATCCGGGAGATACCTGTCTTAATAGGAAAAATACAGATACACAATGTATTTCCGAGCTGTGATCTCAACCTTATGCTATAGTCATGAGAACACCTACGTGAAAGACACTTCCACGATAGCTAATTATTTAGTTACCTGAGTGGCAGTATTCCCTAGCGTTTGTCTTTTCGTGGCAAGGCGCTGTGCCATTGAGTACGGGTTCGATCCTGCTTCGATCCATATATTGTTATTTGTTTTTTTTCTGTTGTTGATTATTTGTCATTTTATCCGAGTGATGTAAACATACCTCTTTCTCTGAATTTATTTGCTTCCTCTTAAGGAGAATTCCGGACGACTGCACAAAAATTAAACATAATACTAGTTCCATGTTGCCCCACTACCCACTTCACAAAGCGCTGTACAATCTAGTCCGTTCACTCAACGTATACACATCTCCACAACACGTTCCATCGACTCTAATCTTGCAGAACCACTTCAACACATGGTACTACTTTTCTATAAAAAGAAGTCTGTGGTAGACACGTCCAATCAATTGAGATCAAAGCGTGTAGCACATCAATACGAACACGTTAATCACATCTACGTCGACGTATTCTTCCGCACGGTTGGCCAATCAACTTTGCCATGGGAAGATAACCCGATAAGCGACCACTCTGTCCACGAACCTTTGCTAAAGCCTACTCCGCATATAAATGCGCTCCATCGAATAGTTGGACTGTAGCGATTTTCCTTATATTTTTTATGCAACATTAATTAACCACAATCACAATTCTATTGTATTCAATACATGGAATTGCTTTTACTGGTGTTGGAGCATCTGCATGTCCGCTACCCCTCTCGTTCCAGCATTTCTCGAAGCGTACACAGAACGTCCACGGTTCCTGTAAGGTGTTGATTATAGAGACATATATGTTTCCCACTAAATACTCAGGATCGACCGGATCCTTTTTCAACATTTAGACGCATCAGTCTCTCAATATATACATCATTGTCCCACCTTTAGACTCCTCAGTCTCTCAATATATACATCATTGTCCCACCTTTAGACTCCCCAGTCTCTCAATATATACATCATTGTCCTACCTTTAGACTTCTCAGTCTCTCAATATATACATCATTGTCTCACCTTTAGACTCCTCAGTCTCTCAATATATACACCATTGTCCCACCTTTAGACTCCTCGATCTCTCAATATATACATCATTGTCCTACCTTTAGACTCCCCAGTCTCTCAATATATACACCATTGTCCCACCTTTAGACTCCCCGATCTCTCAATATATACATCATTGTCCTACCCATTGACAATCTCTTCTCTTAAGGAATGAAGAACAAACTTGACGATGTCATTAGTAAGACGCACAGTGCTAGAGCTGCCAGCGATCTTATCGGCTATTTCATTACCGTGTACACCTGCACGGAATAAGCCAAAATCTATCTATCCATCTATTGACATTTTAAGCTGTAGCCGGCCCATAGGGATACTCATAGGTACCAAGATACTCCTTCATCTGAATTTTTGTTCTAGCAGTTTTCAATTCTTTTAAAGATATTTTATCAAATCTTGCCATTTGCCTCTGTTCTGTGCAAGCAGCTCTATCTCAGTGAGGGAGCCGGGAGTAGTATACAAGGGTCCAACTGATAGTATTTGACCCGTAAATTAACAAAGATATATAGTAGGCGCGCGGCGCGCCTAATGTACTGTAGGCGCAGGGGGAGTTAACCGTGACCGCTGGTCCCAGTGACCCCGGAAGTGACCTGTTTATGTCTGGTGTATGCTGACTTTGGAGTTCTTTATGTACTTGATCGTTAGTGATAGGTTAGTAGATTATACAACATCATTGACAAACAATCAATATAAAACAGAAGACAAAGATATATTTTATTCTTTTATTATCTCAATAGGTGTATAACATACATTGATATTATATAACATTACAAAAATATTCAGTACACGAAGTAAATATATAGTACAAGGATAACATTTAGTTATACCTATGTAGTTGGATGTCTGCTTAGCTATGTGGCGTCGATGAATCATAAGGGGTGAAACTGTTAGAGATTCCTGGTTAGGCTAAGCTGGTA
Organism: Megaustenia siamemsis; assembly: GCA_032433765.1. Lineage (NCBI taxonomy): Eukaryota > Metazoa > Mollusca > Gastropoda > Stylommatophora > Ariophantidae > Megaustenia > Megaustenia siamemsis. Next base: position 10,051,880 of record JAVIAB010000001.1, read on the forward strand.
GTGTAAAGAGTTAAATATCTAAAGGCGTAGTCGAGACGTTATCATCAGCTACCTTTCTTTTTATATAGAAATAGGAAAGAGCATTTCTTGTTTGACTGTAGGAAAATATAGAATTATTTAAGACTTTGAAACCTACATTTGTCCCACCCTTAGCCTTTTGCGTAGCGAGAACCTCTAAAAACATATCTTTATCTAATTTGTTGTGTTGCTTGCTTAGCCCTTTACAACTGATTTTATCGTAATCCCCACTACAATGGTACGTCTTACTACATAAGCTAACAAGAGCTGTCCCTTCGTACTCTAGTTTAAAAAGCCCGGGCGTTCGTTTGGTGTATGCTTTAACACCCTTACAGTTTATACAGTCTGTCTTGCTAGTATGTTCATCGCAAAACTCGGCAGGAAACCAGTCTTTATATACACTATTAAACTCATCCCGCAGACCTGACTTAACTATATACTCTAGCTTAGGTGCACTTAAAGCCAAGTATAAACTATCAGTATCTGTTTCACATAACTGAAAGTTGGACCTATCTACAAACTTATCTAAGAACTCGAAATAAAAATCTAACATACGAAGTTTTGCATATTGATAGACGAAGAAACCAATTTGTAGGGGCAAGTCCCAAACAGTTTTCTTTTTCTCCATCTCAATTTCAAAAAGATCCTCCCCTATTTCAGTCATCTTTTTAAACCGGGAACTATTAACCATTTTCGATATCTCATCCCCTTGAACGTACGAGACAGCGCTATGATTGGCCTTATTGGTTAGAGTCTTCCCGTAGGCTGAGTTTCCTAAGAGCTTCATCGTATCGCTTACTATAGATTGACTTTCATCTAGATCACCAGCCCGCCTAGCGTCAGAAACCATTTCGCCAAACTTTTTAAAACAACTAGACGGTTGATATTCTATAACTTGATAAATTTTTGTTACCGCCAATCCGTGGTCTAAATACCATTTTAACAGTGGTGTTGCCAACAAAATTTTTTCCCTAACATAACTACCGATTAGGGTGCGACGAGGGGTTGACAACAAGTTATATTTGAGGGCATATTCACCCATAAACGGTCCAATATCATCACGCGTGACATCAATATTTTTGAAAATTGGAGTCATCTCACTGAAATGTTCCTTCAGCCGGTCGGGGACGTGTAGATCACATTCCACTAAACCAAAACATGTCCCATCTGAAACAGAAGTCAGAATCTGTTTATCACTGAGAGGGAGCCCTTCTTTAGAGTAAGAGGGTCTAGCTCTAGGGATGGCTTTAGAAAGGAAAGCCCTAATGGTTGGGTCAGACTTTTTCAGAGCCTGCCACTCACATAACTTCTACGGGAACTTTTACCTCCTCGGTTAGGTAGGTGTGTATCTCACATGTTTTTTCAAACAGCTCGAACAAGGGCTTATTATTAACAGGGTTTCTATCTTTATCTTTGGTGAGGGGACAGTCTTTGTGACCATGGTACAGACAACCATGAAAATTGTAGCCTCTTCTATTGGATTTATCCCACCCATCCACAGGGATATTTCTAGCACCTAATCGAAACTCCCTCCCGTTAAACTGAGTTTTCAACTCCACCCCTTTTTGGTGGGCGACCCACGTTAACCACTCTCTACTTTGTTGGACATAATAGTTATCTTTTTCGACCCTAAACCCGGTCTCCATTCTTCTAATAATTGGGTAATCTGTTGGCATTGGGTTCATCAGAGCCCAAAGATACAACGCGTTGGCATCGTAACCTTGGATGGATTTGACGACCTTTCCGCCCCTAATAAGCGTTTTGTCTACCTCGTGATACCTATGGAAAATTATAGAGGGACCCCCAACGATATTATCTCTAATCATTTTGTGTAGACTCGCCTGTTTGCTCGAACATAAACTAAACATTACACCCCTATCAACGGTCTTAAAAAGATACTTTAAACAAACACCCGGAACCGAAATGGCGTCTTTAAAACAGTCCACACCCCGCTCCCAATAAAAGTGAACCTGCTGCTCTAAGGCTTCTAAAAAGGGGACTACATCTTTGTTGTTATACCACACCAAAAAGTCCCTAAGTGTGGTCATGTTATTGGTCTTCCAGACCTTTTTGCACAGAGCGTACTCCTCCTTGGAAATGTTGGAATTTTTTAACGATGAATAAAACGTTTCGTGTGGGGGTAGTTCTGTCTCGTCCAACTTTTGAGGGTCGTCTATATATTCATAACAAAAGTAACCCTTTGTCTCACTAATCTTATAAGCGGCCAGATATTTACTATAGCTAAACCCGGGGGCTAGATAGTTTACTATATCTAAGAATTTTAGATTCTGTGTTGCAATACACATAAAGTTATTGTTTCTTTTAACTATAAACTTGAACGGTTTTGGTACTTTGTAGTCTACGTCCATTTTATCTTCTTCTACTTCTTCTTCTTCTTCTACTTCTTCTTCTTCTTCCTCTTCTTCTTCTTCACCCACTTGGGCAGTGGCATCCATGAAGTGCTTTATTAAATAAGGTTTAATGACGTTGACGTCATATTTCCCCGAGTTAAACCCTATCACTGGAAGCTCTTTTAAATACTCATCAAACCTAACTATTAGCTTGTCTTTATTCAGATCATGGAGTTGAGTAAAAATACTTTCAAACCGATCTCGCAACAACGAGTATGCCTTAGCAGCTATACCAGTGAGGTAGTCAACCATCTGACTAACTAAAACCTGTGGGTCACCCTTCGTTATGAAGCATATTGGGCCCTCCCACCCGGGACATTTGACGCTATAGAGCAGGAGAGAGGGACGTGTTTGGCTACAAAGGTAGTCGAGTGCGTCTCTTTGGGAACATTCCTACTATCAAAGTAACATTCATAATCGAATGTCGCCCTGAATGGGTAAATAAAACACTCTGGAGTACTGACCCCTTCAGCGCTGATCGCGTCCCATACACTTTCAGGTGAAGAGTAAACACCACCTTTATATGTCTCTACAGCCATATCCCCATTACACGTTTTTTCGTGCCTATCCATACGCCCAAACTTTTTCCACAGTTTCCCACATTTTCCACAAGAAAAGCTTTTACTAGCCCTAGAAAGATCGTTTATATAAAAGAAGTTGTTTTTGTAAAGTAAAAGACGGAGAGTTTCATTATAACTACTTCCGCTTCTCAGAACAATACGCAAGGCTTGCTCAGTATCAAATTCAAAAATATCTATATTTAGTGCAAAACAATTTTCTAAGAGAGACATTTCAGCAAGAGTTACACCCAGAAAGTTACCTAACTTTAGAGAGGGGTTAAACTGTTTGAAAAGTAGTCTTGAAGCCTTCCTAACATCAGTATTTGAAGTTCCTCGATGGACAGCTAGACAACGGAAGAAGCAGAGATTATCATTGTAGATTTTAGAATTAGAATCGGTTTGAAGGATATTAATACCGTAGTTGGATGTAATGTAGGGTGGGATATCAAGCAGACACCCTATAGGATAATCTTGAAGTTTATAAATATAAACACTCGTACTGACTAATGCCTCCAATGTATACTTGGTTGTCTCCCTGTTTTTATTTGCATACCCTAATATATCACTTTCATTTAATCTATCAACAAACGTTTCAAAATCATTTCTGTTGTTAACTAACAGGGGTTTGTCTAACCCTGTCGCGTTATTCGAGCTGGCGTGAAAGTAACGCAGCCCCTGTGTCTCTCTATGTCTTAAGACTAGATGATGACTATAATTCACCTTGAAACGCTTTTTCTGGGCTTGGAAGATTGGGTTTACGAGGGTCTTCCAATCTATAGGAGTATCAGGCTGATGCAATATAGTGTACGTGTCCATGTATTTGGTCATACGTTCATGTGTTCTAATAGCTAACCAGTTGTTCTTATATATCTTCTTAATATCTTGAGGTAACTTATTTAAAGAGTCTATTTCATTAATAAGTCTTGGTCTCTTTGAGGGTTCTTGAGTCGAACTCTTTACTGCCCGCTTGCGTGAGGTTGTCGATACCAGGGGACCTGGTAGTGTTGATGGTGTTGAGGTGTCCACAGCTATGTCATGGCTAGCAAGATGTACTTGCAGATAGCTAGCCCCAGTAAAGCTTTGTTGACAGATATGGCAGATATGTGGGTTACCACTGGTCTCTTTCGAAGGTACGTGACCTGTTGACACAGGAGTTGGTGATGCAGGAACTGCTGATACAAAAGAGGCAGGATGCTCTGTCTTGATATGTTTGGCAAGATTGTCAGCTCTATTATATACTCGTTCACAAACATCACATTTGTATTCCTGACACCCATGTACACTAGCAACATGGCGTTTTAGGTCTCGGCTCCGGGTGAAAGTTTTGGCACAGATATGACAAATGTTAGACATCTGTAGAAAAGAAATTGAAACATTACAACTAAAGAGTAAAGAACAGTAAACATTACAAGAAAAGTAAACAACAAGATACACAACTTATCGAAATTAGGTCACAAAAGTAACACGTGGATGCTAAAAAACCAACTTATCGAAAATAGGTTACTAAAATAACACGTGGATACTAAACAACCATCTTATCGAAAACAGGTTACTAAAGTAACATACTATAATGTTAAAGAACTAAGATAACACTTACTTTTTATGTGTTTGAAGGTACGAGACACATCCGTCGGCAACAACTGTAAGCGAAAGACTGATTACAAGCTTCACAGTCGCGTTATATATACGCCAGAAACACCGGAAGTGTTACTAAAAATAGAACTGACCGCTGATGCAATACCGGAAGTGTTACTAAAAATAGCTTTTGACCGCTGACGCGATGCCCGTGGAGTTTCTAAAAATAGATTTTGACCTATGATGCAATACCAGGCAATTTTTATGATAGTTACGCCCCTTTACCCTTTATGAGGGCTACGCCCATGAAACTGTTAAAGATAGTAAATTTACACTCTAGGGTTACTCCAAACTTTACATTAAGCATCCCCGTATCAAGAATTTACATAAAAATCACTTTTGAAATTACTACCCCTGTACCCATTTTTGGTGGTTACGCCCACGAAACTGTTAAAAATAGTAAATTTAACATCTAGACATACCCCAAACTTTATATTAAGCATCCCCGTATCAAGAATTTACATAAAAACACCTTTTGAAATTACTACCCCTGTACCCATTTTTGGTGGTTACGCCCACGAAACTGTTAAAAATAGTCAATTTAACATCTAGACATACCCCAAACTTCATTTTAGTCATCCACATAGCAAGAATTTACATAAAAACAACTTTTGAAATTACTACCCCTGTACCCATTTTTGGCGGTTACGCCCATGAAACTGTTAGAAATAGTAAATTTAACATCTAGACATACTCCAAACTTTATATTAAGCATCCCCATATCAAGAATTTACATAAAAACAACTTTTGAAATTACTACCCCTGTACCCATTTTTGGCGGTTACGCCCATGAAACTGTTAAAAATAGTAAATTTAACATATAGACATACCCCAAACTTTATATTAAGCATCCCCGTATCAAGAATTTACATAAAAATCACTTTTGAAATTACTACCCCTGTACCCATTTTTGGCGGTTACGCCCATGAAACTGTTAAAAATAGTAAATTTAACCTCTAGACATACCCCAAACTTTATATTAAGCATCCCCGTATCAAGAATTTACATAAAAACACCTTTTGAAATTACTACCCCTGTACCCATTTTTGGTGGTTACGCCCATGAAACTGTTAAAAATAGTAAATTTAACATATAGACATACCCCAAACTTTATATTAAGCATCCCCGTATCAAGAATTTACATAAAAAGCACTTTTGAAATTACTACCCCTGTACCCATTTTTGGCGGTTACGCCCATGAAACTGTTAAAAATAGTCAATTTAACATCTAGACATACCACAAACTTTATATTAAACATCCCCGTATCAAGAATTTCCATAAAAACAACTTTTGAAATTACTACCCCTGTACCCATTTTTGGCGGTTACGCCCATGAAATCGATAAAAAATTGAAATTTAACCTATTGGTATACCTCAAACATAATATTTGACACGCCCATGTATCAAATTTACCTGAAAAATCAATCAAAAATTAGTAGTATATAGCCAGTGATTGGATGCGTAAAAGTGCCTTTGAAGGCACCTAAATCCTTATATAAATAGTCTACCGGTGCCTCGAGGCACAATTTTTGGTGCTGTTTTTCCTTATATGAGAGTCTTCATTTTTTTGTTATATGAGAGTCTACCGTTTTTTCCTTATATGAGAGTCTACCCGGCCAATCACTAGATATATACTACTAATTTTTGATTGATTTTTCAGGTAAATTTGATACATGGGCGTGTCAAATATTATGTTTGAGGTATACCAATAGGTTAAATTTCAATTTTTTATCGATTTCATGGGCGTAACCGCCAAAAATGGGTACAGGGGTAGTAATTTCAAAAGTTGTTTTTATGGAAATTCTTGATACGGGGATGTTTAATATAAAGTTTGTGGTATGTCTAGATGTTAAATTGACTATTTTTAACAGTTTCATGGGCGTAACCGCCAAAAATGGGTACAGGGGTAGTAATTTCAAAAGTGCTTTTTATGTAAATTCTTGATACGGGGATGCTTAATATAAAGTTTGGGGGTATGTCTATATGTTAAATTTACTATTTTTAACAGTTTCATGGGCGTAACCACCAAAAATGGGTACAGGGGTAGTAATTTCAAAAGGTGTTTTTATGTAAATTCTTGATACGGGGATGCTTAATATAAAGTTTGGGGTATGTCTAGAGGTTAAATTTACTATTTTTAACAGTTTCATGGGCGTAACCGCCAAAAATGGGTACAGGGGTAGTAATTTCAAAAGTGATTTTTATGTAAATTCTTGATACGGGGATGCTTAATATAAAGTTTGGGGTATGTCTATATGTTAAATTTACTATTTTTAACAGTTTCATGGGCGTAACCGCCAAAAATGGGTACAGGGGTAGTAATTTCAAAAGTTGTTTTTATGTAAATTCTTGATATGGGGATGCTTAATATAAAGTTTGGAGTATGTCTAGATGTTAAATTTACTATTTCTAACAGTTTCATGGGCGTAACCGCCAAAAATGGGTACAGGGGTAGTAATTTCAAAAGTTGTTTTTATGTAAATTCTTGCTATGTGGATGACTAAAATGAAGTTTGGGGTATGTCTAGATGTTAAATTGACTATTTTTAACAGTTTCGTGGGCGTAACCACCAAAAATGGGTACAGGGGTAGTAATTTCAAAAGGTGTTTTTATGTAAATTCTTGATACGGGGATGCTTAATATAAAGTTTGGGGTATGTCTAGATGTTAAATTTACTATTTTTAACAGTTTCATGGGCGTAACCGCCAAAAATGGGTACAGGGGTAGTAATTTCAAAAGTGATTTTTATGTAAATTCTTGATACGGGGATGCTTAATGTAAAGTTTGGAGTAACCCTAGAGTGTAAATTTACTATCTTTAACAGTTTCATGGGCGTAGCCCTCATAAAGGGTAAAGGGGCGTAACTATCATAAAAATTGCCTGGTATTGCATCATAGGTCAAAATCTATTTTTAGAAACTCCACGGGCATCGCGTCAGCGGTCAAAAGCTATTTTTAGTAACACTTCCGGTATTGCATCAGCGGTCAGTTCTATTTTTAGTAACACTTCCGGTGTTTCTGGCGTATATATAACGCGACTGTGAAGCTTGTAATCAGTCTTTCGCTTACAGTTGTTGCCGACGGATGTGTCTCGTACCTTCAAACACATAAAAAGTAAGTGTTATCTTAGTTCTTTAACATTATAGTATGTTACTTTAGTAACCTGTTTTCGATAAGATGGTTGTTTAGTATCCACGTGTTATTTTAGTAACCTATTTTCGATAAGTTGGTTTTTTAGCATCCACGTGTTACTTTTGTGACCTAATTTCGATAAGTTGTGTATCTTGTTGTTTACTTTTCTTGTAATGTTTACTGTTCTTTACTCTTTAGTTGTAATGTTTCAATTTCTTTTCTACAGATGTCTAACATTTGTCATATCTGTGCCAAAACTTTCACCCGGAGCCGAGACCTAAAACGCCATGTTGCTAGTGTACATGGGTGTCAGGAATACAAATGTGATGTTTGTGAACGAGTATATAATAGAGCTGACAATCTTGCCAAACATATCAAGACAGAGCATCCTGCCTCTTTTGTATCAGCAGTTCCTGCATCACCAACTCCTGTGTCAACAGGTCACGTACCTTCGAAAGAGACCAGTGGTAACCCACATATCTGCCATATCTGTCAACAAAGCTTTACTGGGGCTAGCTATCTGCAAGTACATCTTGCTAGCCATGACATAGCTGTGGACACCTCAACACCATCAACACTACCAGGTCCCCTGGTATCGACAACCTCACGCAAGCGGGCAGTAAAGAGTTCGACTCAAGAACCCTCAAAGAGACCAAGACTTATTAATGAAATAGACTCTTTAAATAAGTTACCTCAAGATATTAAGAAGATATATAAGAACAACTGGTTAGCTATTAGAACACATGAACGTATGACCAAATACATGGACACGTACACTATATTGCATCAGCCTGATACTCCTATAGATTGGAAGACCCTCGTAAACCCAATCTTCCAAGCCCAGAAAAAGCGTTTCAAGGTGAATTATAGTCATCATCTAGTCTTAAGACATAGAGAGACACAGGGGCTGCGTTACTTTCACGCCAGCTCGAATAACGCGACAGGGTTAGACAAACCCCTGTTAGTTAACAACAGAAATGATTTTGAAACGTTTGTTGATAGATTAAATGAAAGTGATATATTAGGGTATGCAAATAAAAACAGGGAGACAACCAAGTATACATTGGAGGCATTAGTCAGTACGAGTGTTTATATTTATAAACTTCAAGATTATCCTATAGGGTGTCTGCTTGATATCCCACCCTACATTACATCCAACTACGGTATTAATATCCTTCAAACCGATTCTAATTCTAAAATCTACAATGATAATCTCTGCTTCTTCCGTTGTCTAGCTGTCCATCGAGGAACTTCAAATACTGATGTTAGGAAGGCTTCAAGACTACTTTTCAAACAGTTTAACCCCTCTCTAAAGTTAGGTAACTTTCTGGGTGTAACTCTTGCTGAAATGTCTCTCTTAGAAAATTGTTTTGCACTAAATATAGATATTTTTGAATTTGATACTGAGCAAGCCTTGCGTATTGTTCTGAGAAGCGGAAGTAGTTATAATGAAACTCTCCGTCTTTTACTTTACAAAAACAACTTCTTTTATATAAACGATCTTTCTAGGGCTAGTAAAAGCTTTTCTTGTGGAAAATGTGGGAAACTGTGGAAAAAGTTTGGGCGTATGGATAGGCACGAAAAAACGTGTAATGGGGATATGGCTGTAGAGACATATAAAGGTGGTGTTTACTCTTCACCTGAAAGTGTATGGGACGCGATCAGCGCTGAAGGGGTCAGTACTCCAGAGTGTTTTATTTACCCATTCAGGGCGACATTCGATTATGAATGTTACTTTGATAGTAGGAATGTTCCCAAAGAGACGCACTCGACTACCTTTGTAGCCAAACACGTCCCTCTCTCCTGCTCTATAGCGTCAAATGTCCCCGGGTGGGAGGGCCCAATATGCTTCATAACGAAGGGTGACCCACAGGTTTTAGTTAGTCAGATGGTTGACTACCTCACTGGTATAGCTGCTAAGGCATACTCGTTGTTGCGAGATCGGTTTGAAAGTATTTTTACTCAACTCCATGATCTGAATAAAGACAAGCTAATAGTTAGGTTTGATGAGTATTTAAAAGAGCTTCCAGTGATAGGGTTTAACTCGGGGAAATATGACGTCAACGTCATTAAACCTTATTTAATAAAGCACTTCATGGATGCCACTGCCCAAGTGGGTGAAGAAGAAGAAGAGGAAGAAGAAGAAGAAGTAGAAGAAGAAGAAGAAGTAGAAGAAGATAAAATGGACGTAGACTACAAAGTACCAAAACCGTTCAAGTTTATAGTTAAAAGAAACAATAACTTTATGTGTATTGCAACACAGAATCTAAAATTCTTAGATATAGTAAACTATCTAGCCCCCGGTTTAGCTATAGTAAATATCTGGCCGCTTATAAGATTAGTGAGACAAAGGGTTACTTTTGTTATGAATATATAGACGACCCTCAAAAGTTGGACGAGACAGAACTACCCCCACACGAAACGTTTTATTCATCGTTAAAAAATTCCAACATTTCCAAGGAGGAGTACGCTCTGTGCAAAAAGGTCTGGAAGACCAATAACATGACCACACTTAGGGACTTTTTGGTGTGGTATAACAACAAAGATGTAGTCCCCTTTTTAGAAGCCTTAGAGCAGCAGGTTCACTTTTATGGGGAGCGGGGTGTGGACTGTTTTAAAGACGCCATTTCGGTTCCGGGTGTTTGTTTAAAGTATCTTTTTAAGACCGTTGATAGGGGTGTAATGTTTAGTTTATGTTCGAGCAAACAGGCGAGTCTACACAAAATGATTAGAGATAATATCGTTGGGGGTCCCTCTATAATTTTCCATAGGTATCACGAGGTAGACAAAACGCTTATTAGGGGCGGAAAGGTCGTCAAATCCATCCAAGGTTACGATGCCAACGCGTTGTATCTTTGGGCTCTGATGAACCCAATGCCAACAGATTACCCAATTATTAGAAGAATGGAGACCGGGTTTAGGGTCGAAAAAGATAACTATTATGTCCAACAAAGTAGAGAGTGGTTAACGTGGGTCGCCCACCAAAAAGGGGTGGAGTTGAAAACTCAGTTTAACGGGAGGGAGTTTCGATTAGGTGCTAGAAATATCCCTGTGGATGGGTGGGATAAATCCAATAGAAGAGGCTACAATTTTCATGGTTGTCTGTACCATGGTCACAAAGACTGTCCCTCACCAAAGATAAAGATAGAAACCCTGTTAATAATAAGCCCTTGTTCGAGCTGTTTGAAAAAACATGTGAGATACACACCTACCTAACCGAGGAGGTAAAAGTTCCCGTAGAAGTTATGTGGGAATGTGAGTGGCAGGCTCTGAAAAAGTCTGACCCAACCATTAGGGCTTTCCTTTCTAAAGCCATCCCTAGAGCTAGACCCTCTTACTCTAAAGAAGGGCTCCCTCTCAGTGATAAACAGATTCTGACTTCTGTTTCAGATGGGACATGTTTTGGTTTAGTGGAATGTGATCTACACGTCCCCGACCGGCTGAAGGAACATTTCAGTGAGATGACTCCAATTTTCAAAAATATTGATGTCACGCATGATGATATTGGACCGTTTATGGGTGAATATGCCCTCAAATATAACTTGTTGTCAACCCCTCGTCGCACCCTAATCGGTAGTTATGTTGGGGAAAAAATTTTGTTGGCAACACCACTGTTAAAATGGTATTTAGACCACGGATTGGCGGTAACAAAAATTTATCAAGTTATAGAATATCAACCGTCTAGTTGTTTTAAAAAGTTTGGCGAAATGGTTTCTGACGCTAGGCGGGCTGGTGATCTAGATGAAAGTCAATCTATAGTAAGCGATACGATGAAGCTCTTAGGAAACTCAGCCTACGGGAAGACTCTAACCAATAAGGCCAATCATAGCGCTGTCTCGTACGTTCAAGGGGATGAGATATCGAAAATGGTTAATAGTTCCCGGTTTAAAAAGATGACTGAAATAGGGGAGGATCTTTTTGAAATTGAGATGGAGAAAAAGAAAACTGTTTGGGACTTGCCCCTACAAATTGGTTTCTTCGTCTATCAATATGCAAAACTTCGTATGTTAGATTTTTATTTCGAGTTCTTAGATAAGTTTGTAGATAGGTCCAACTTTCAGTTATGTGAAACAGATACTGATAGTTTATACTTGGCTTTAAGTGCACCTAAGCTAGAGGATATAGTTAAGTCAGGTCTGCGGGATGAGTTTAATAGTGTATATAAAGACTGGTTTCCTGCCGAGTTTTGCGATGAACATACTAGCAAGACAGACTGTATAAACTGTAAGGGTGTTAAAGCATACACCAAACGAACGCCCGGGCTTTTTAAACTAGAGTACGAAGGGACAGCTCTTGTTAGCTTATGTAGTAAGACGTACCATTGTAGTGGGGATTACGATAAAATCAGTTGTAAAGGGCTAAGCAAGCAACACAACAAATTAGATAAAGATATGTTTTTAGAGGTTCTCGCTACGCAAAAGGCTAAGGGTGGGACAAATGTAGGTTTCAAAGTCTTAAATAATTCTATATTTTCCTACAGTCAAACAAGAAATGCTCTTTCCTATTTCTATATAAAAAGAAAGGTAGCTGATGATAACGTCTCGACTACGCCTTTAGATATTTAACTCTTTACACTACCAGCTTAGCCTAACCAGGAATCTCTAACAGTTTCACCCCTTATGATTCATCGACGCCACATAGCTAAGCAGACATCCAACTACATAGGTATAACTAAATGTTATCCTTGTACTATATATTTACTTCGTGTACTGAATATTTTTGTAATGTTATATAATATCAATGTATGTTATACACCTATTGAGATAATAAAAGAATAAAATATATCTTTGTCTTCTGTTTTATATTGATTGTTTGTCAATGATGTTGTATAATCTACTAACCTATCACTAACGATCAAGTACATAAAGAACTCCAAAGTCAGCATACACCAGACATAAACAGGTCACTTCCGGGGTCACTGGGACCAGCGGTCACGGTTAACTCCCCCTGCGCCTACAGTACATTAGGCGCGCCGCGCGCCTACTATATATCTTTGTTAATTTACGGGTCAAATACTATCAGTTGGACCCTTGTATACTACTGCCGGGTCCTGCTGCTCCTGCCTCTCTCATTAATGTTCTTCGCAGTGTTTCTCTGGGTCTTCCTCTTTTCCTCTTACCTGTTGTTTCCCACATGAGGGCTTGCTTTGTTATTCGGTTATTGTCTCCTCTCATCACATGTCCAACATATGACCATCGTCTTTTCTATATTACTGAAGATATTAGTGGTTGATTGGCGATTTCTCTAATTTCCTCGTTTGTTTTGAATTCGTTCCACGCTATACCAAGTATTTTCCTTACACATTTATTTTCGAATGCGTTCAACTTTGTTTCTATATCTCTTGTTGTTTTCCAGCTTTCACACGCATACGTAAGGGTTGATAGTCTATTTGATTTGAATAGTCTAAGTTTTGTGTTTGTGCTGATGAGTTTTTATTTCCACAACTTTTCAAGGCTTCAGAAAGACATTGCTGCTTTAGCTATCAATATTTAACCAACCTAAATTAAAATGGTCTACATCAACAGCAGCTGCACAGTCAGAGACAACAGCAGGCTACACAGACCACTTCGAAGTTAGATCAGGTGTAAGATAAGGGTGCCTACTATCCCCCTATTGCGTATTACATCATCATCATCATGTGCCATACCGGTTGGCGTAGGCGATCATGTCCTTCCATAATCCTCTGTCCACAGTGCATCGTATCAATTCTGTTGTTGACTATTTCCCATGCATGATCCAAGCTGTCTAATTTTTTCTTTCTTTGTAGATTGCGATCTCTCTTTCCCTGTATTTTGCCAGTTGTAACCAAGTTTTGGAACTTACCTCTTCTCATGATAGGCCCTTAAATGCTAATTGTTTTTTTCTGATGTTTTTTAGGAGCTCCCTTTTTGTGTTGGCCTCTTTGAGAATATCCTCATTGGTCTTTTTATCTGTCCAGGGAACTTTCAGTATTCTTCTGAGAAATCCCATCTCTGTGGCCTCTAATCGTCTTTTCATTTGTTTGTCTACTGTCCAAGATTTGCTTCCATAGGTTAGAAGTGGTTCTAAATAGCCATGATGAACTCTTTTTCTCACTTCTATTGACATAAATTTGTTGCATAAGATATTTTTCATTTTCGGAAAAGCTATTTTGGCCTGAGCTATTCTACTTTTTATTTCTCTAGTGCATCTTCCATCTGATGTTATTATTGTGCCCAAGTATTTTACGAGTTGCACTTGTTTCAGATGTGTCCTATTTATTTTTATGCTGCATGATGGTGATGATTGTTTCTTTGATATGACATCACTTCTCTTTTCTTACCATTCAGACTGAGACTTTTTTTGTTGCTTTCTTTTACTATTATGTCTATCATTTCTTGTACTTCATTCTCTGTCTTTGCTATTAAGACTGTTTATTACATACATGGACTATATATGCAAGTTAGCCAACCCATCATAGACGGAGGGGATCAACGAGCTTTTATTTCCAGACGTTCAGACACTAATACACGGAACAATAGAAGACCTATAAGAACACCTGACATGGACGAGTAACATCGAAAGATGAATATATCAGCCTATGACAGCCTGCGCTATCAAACAAAAGACAGAGCGGAACTTCATCATAACCAATCTTTAAAGCGAAAACGGCACACAATGATGATGATGAATACTCACTATATTATAAATAATACTCATCCATTAATCGAGTTGAAGAAATTAGAATAAAGAATGCATTAAAGCGATGCACGACAATAAGGTTTGTTTCAAGGACAAGATAGATAAGATGGAAAATTGAACTCCTGAAATGTTTATTAATCGTCTCAAAGATCTACCTTTGTTTAACCAAAGACACATATATAGTACATGGATATGCTTCTGATCAATATAAGTCAACTGTCTTCTTCTTCCTCATGTCCCATTCAACGTTAAAGGGAAATTCAATTTGTGATTTTTTATTTTTTCTGTCGGCCTATACTGTTATTGCTTTTCCTGGAGCTTCTAATGTTCCATCAATTCATCTTTTTCGTGGTCGCCCCTTGGGTCTGGTTTCTCCAAACTTTTATTAATGGTCCGTGGTGTTGTGTTTTAGTTTTATTTGTCTCATCACGTGACCAAACCATTTTATCACATGTTTCTTTATGTATTCTATGGCGGGAATTATTCGTAGCTTTTTTTCAGTTAATTTTTTTTTTATCTAATCTCTCAGATTATTTCTTTTAACTTGTCTAACATATTTTATCTTGGTGGTGCTTATTTTCCGTATTATTTTTGCATCTAGGGTCTAAGTCTGGCATTGGTAGCACAACGTTGTAAGTATTTCGGATCTTTTAATTTTTTTTTTTAGCTTGGTTGTGTTTAATGTCTTCAGCAGAAAGATAAGAAAGATTCGTGGCTCTTGTTTGTGCCGTGTCTTAATTGCTGCATAAAATGACAAAGTGCAACTCAATGAGCAGGTGAATGTATGCCTAACGTCCACAGTTATCTGCATTAATAAG